>LR750561.1:221789-279780 GCA_902729485.2 Mus minutoides | reverse complement strand
CAATGCCTGGCAAACATGGAGGTGGAAGCTCACGGTCAGCTATTAGATGGAACACAGGGTTCCCAAGGAAGAAGGAGCTAGAGAAAGTACCCAAGGAGCTGAAGGGGTCTTCAACCCTATAGGTGGAAGAATAACCATGAACTAACTAGTACCCCCTGGGCTCGTGTCTCTAGCTGCATATATAGAAGAGGATGGCATATTTGGCCATCAATGGGAAGAGAGGCCCCTTGGTTATGCAGACTTTATATGCCCCAATACAGGGGAACGCCGGGGCCAAGGGGTGGGAGAGGGTGGGTAGGGGAGCAGTGCAGGGAGGGGGGAGGATATAGGGAACTTCCTGGATAACACTTGAAATGTAAATGAAGAAAATATCTAATAAAAGTTGAAAAAAAAAATAAAACCATACCCATTAAAACTAATTTGTTCTGCTCAAATATTCTTGGATGTGTGACCTTCCACTGGAGCATTGTTGATTTATCAGGGTATACACAGAAAGTTGGACATGAAGTTCCACACTTAGGTAAGGAATTATTCACACTTGACAAGCTGTTGAGAGAAGGAGAGTCAGCTTTCTCTAAGAAATTTGAATCTCAGATGGGTAACAGAATTCCAACCTCAGCAGTATGGATCTATAGGTGGGTAGGGGAGCAGGGCAGGGAGGGGGGAGGGTATAGGGAACTTTCTGGATAACACTTGAAATGTAAATGAAGAAAATATCTAATAAAAGTTGGAAAAAAAAGAAATTAGATTTTCAATTTCTCTGGAGAAAGCTGCTTATTCAACATTCCATTCCATTCAGAAAGTTATTCTATTAATCCAAATACTAATGCTACAACTGCCAAGGTGATTGCAGATCCACAAACAGAATGTAAGAGAAATAATTTATATCTAACCACTTCAAGAAGACAGAGCAATTCTAATAATTTTCAGTGAATGGCTAGAGATAATTTCTATAGTGAATTATTACTGATTAAAAATGAATGAAAAAGCCAGGAATGCCAGTGATTCTCTCTAATTCCAATACTTCGGAGGTTGAGGCAAGATAGTGAGAATTTGTCTTAAATTAGATAGATAGATATATAGATAGGCAGGCAGACGGATAGACAGAAAGAATCAGGCAGACAAACCATAGTAGAAGGGATAGAAAGAGAAGGGAAGCCGGATAAGAGAGGAATGCAAAGACCAAAGGGGTTCTGTGTGACAAAAGAAGTAGGTCAGTGGTAACACAAGGCCCTGTGTTTCATTGCCAGTACCATGAAAAAGGGGGATTCTATACAAAGTTATTGGTGATGGTTGTATGATAGTGTGAATGCACTTAATGTTACTGAATTGTATACCTAAAATGGTAAGGAATGATAGAAAAATCTCCTAACCTTGCTTTGATATATTATAGGCTGCCACTTTAACTGAGTAGATTATTTATATTGTAGAAACCAATTTTGAGTGGTTCTCTAAATATATAGAACATAGAACGGAGCCTCTATGAGAAATTGATAGTGGCCTTTGTTTTCATTGTGGTGAGAAAACCCAGATCTACCCTTGAGCTACCCCTATTCTTAGCCCTGTGTAAAGCTTTAAACATAATTCTGTCATCTAAATTTCTGCAAATCCATAAGCAACAAATTAAGGATTTTGAAAATGTGTTTTGTGTGTGTGTGTGTGTGTGTGTGTGTGTGTGTTTGTGTGTGTGTGTGTGTGTGTGTGTGTGTATTACTCAGGACTATTTACAGGAGCTTCTTGCATATATATTTATATTTTATATTTGATAGATCAAACTAATATTTTAATATTTTAGCCTGTTTTTTAAAAGTCTATTTATAAATGGGAAATCCAAATGAGTTAAAGCATCTATAAGCACACTGCATCTGGAAGGGAATAATAGTATCACAGACTTAGAAAGGATGCATTTAGATAAGTAAAATAGATAAACAACATTCCTTTAGTGTTTTTTTTTTTGTCATTTTTGTCTGAAAGGGGTTGAAAGTGAAAATCCAACTTTCTCTACAAACAAAAGAAATATGTACTATAAATTCCTGTATAAAAGATGCTAAATAAACTTAAAATTAAATGTACCTTATTCAAAAGAAACACTTGTAAACCAAGGGTCAAAAGCAAGGTCATATTAGTAAGCATTGAGAAAAGTAACATAAAAGCTTTTGTCTTCTACAAGACATTTTGGCTGAAACAAATCTCATCTTTTAGCAAAACATGTACTTAGTATTCTAGAACACACACATTCTGAAAAGCTTTTGAGTTCAGAAACCTGGAGTAAATAGCCATACACAAATAGAAAATCCAGCACTAGGGAAAAATGTTTACCAGGCTGTTACTATCAGGAAAGCTTCTGAAGTTTCAAATAAAGCTTTATCACACTACTCTCTAAAAGTAAATGTTTGCTGCATATTTCTGACTCTAGTTTTATTTAGAGAGGATCTGAAAAGTAGGAAGAAATTGAGAATGCATATGTCAATTCTGTATCAAAGCTTGTCCTGAAAATGTTTGTGTTGATCCTACCTGGGTGTTCCCTCACCACATCACACATCATTCACTATACACCACAAAATTTAATAAAAGGCTTCCATAATAAATGGAACTCATTCATCAAACAAATGTAATAGTGGATCATCTTATTTACAAATATGAGTAATTAATCACTCCAATAAGCATTTAGTATCCAATGTTTCCCTTACTATCTAAATCTCAGCATTGGGAGGACAGACAGGGAGATCCCTGGGTCCTACCACTCAGTATAACTGAATCAGTAAGGTCCAGAGAGAAACAGAGACAGAGACAGAGACAGAGACAGAGAGGGAGGGAGAGAGAGGGGGGTGACATTGAATTACCATATGCCTCTGTTAAAATCTTACAGTGGGCATAACTAGGAGACTAGAAAGTACTTAGCTGAGTACATAACTGCAAATTTTCAATATTTAAACTATACAAAAGGATTGTGAAACTGACAGGAAGTGGAAAAAAAAACATGGTCTTTCACTAACAGATACAGTTGGTATCTGCTTATTTATCAGCTAGTCTTCACTAAAAAAAATGATGGTGAGATACTTTACAAATATCAAAGGTCTGTTGCTTTTCTCATCACTGACTCAGTTTCATTTTCTAGAATATATAGTGAAGTAATAAAGAACATGCTTTCAGGGATTAATAGACTGTTACTACTCTTATAGTATTGTCAAATCACTCTACCTCACTGAATCTTAGTTTTTTTTCTTCTGTAGAATGGGGAAAATCAGGACAACCTAGTAGGGCAGATGTAAGAACATAATGAGTTCATACACAAAAGGACTTATTCCTTTATTATTAGCCTCTAGGAACAATAAAGGTTATTCAGCACTTGACTCATTGAAAGAAAGAAATACTATGGCTAAGTCTGCTAAATTAGCTTTCAGGTTAATTCTCAGTTACCAATTAAAGTGCATGGCTGTTTAAATAGTTGAGCATAAAGGATTTGGTTTCCTTCTTCACATTAGATATGAAAATGTAAAAAATATTCCATAAATGGTAGCTGCTATTATTCTTACTGTTATTAGGAAAATGTCATGCTTTGCAGAAATGAGAAAATAGAAAACCAATATTTTAAAATATTTTGTATAATTTTTAATGATGTTGGTGATTGAATCGCATACATACTATGCAAATGCTCTGCCCCTGAGATATACCTTCAGCTGTCACCATTTTGTAAAACCTCTTAATATTTTTTGATCTCTTAATCCACAGGTGCTCAATATTTCCAAAAGCTACTTGTTTATTTTCTCAAATGTGTTATTGTCATGCACCCCTAGGCATCTCAAACTACATGTTTATCAGGTTTCCTAAGATTCCTAACTTACTGGTTGAACATCACTGTGCACAGACCTCAAGTGTCCTAGGAAACTCCTAATGCTTTGGCCCCCTGTATGTAGTTAGGGAGTTAGGGGAGATGTGTCTTTTGCAAAGAGGTGTGGTGACTGGTGTGGAAATCCTGTCATTTTGTATATGTAAATGAGCCCCTCCCACATAAGTTCAGGAAGTGGCCTACAATAACAGATTGGAAAGTTAATTTCTCAAGCATTTTTCTAGGTTCCAGTCACTACATGTTTGGCTTCTGTGAGAAACAATAACAGTGGCAAAAGCTATTGTTCCTTAGGTAGATCTAAGGAACTGAATTTAAACAACCTCTTCTTCAAACACTAGGAAACGCACCACCAAGGCATATTTTCCAAAAGGAAAAGCCAAACACAAAACAAAGGAACAAGGTATTCAAAGACACGCTTGGTGCAAATGCAGGAGAAGCAGCAAGTTAAAAGCTAATGTGGCCTCAAATTATGTTCTTTGGGGCCTTTACAACTAACTGGCTCTTACATGACTCAGGAGTTGCTTGAAACTATGGAAAATTGCATAGGGGTGAGTGTGTGTGTGTGTGTGTGTGTGTGTGTGTGTGTGTGTGTACCTGCTTGCCTGTCTTTGTTCATCTGTCTGTCTAAGCAACTCCATCCCCTGTAGCATGCAAATGTATTAGGAAGGGAAGTGGGGTAAATCCTGGGAGAGTTACAGTAGGTATCATAGTTACTTTTCTATTGCTACTAGACAAAACACCAAGACTAAGACAACTTAAAAAAGAAAGCATTTAGTTGATTTTACCATTTCAAAAGGTTAGAATGCATAGTGGCAGATCAAAGGCTGGTGGCAAGAACAACTGAGAGTTCAAATCTTGGTTAGAAGTAGGAGGCAGAGATACTGGAGATGGCACAAGTTTTTAGAAACCCCAGTGACACACTTTCTTCAATAAGGCCATACCTCCTATTCCTTCTCAAATAATTTCACCAACTTTGGACCAGGTATTGAAAAATATGAGCTTATGAGAATCATAAACTGTAAGTAGGGCTTAATATGTCATCCTAGTAGGATTGTGACCTACAACAGTGCTTAAAGTTATGTGAACCATGAAAGCCTAGCTTAAGAGACTTCAGAGGAGAACAATATGAGCAAACAGGCTAGAAACCATTCTTGTGGTATTTTGGCAAAGAATGTAATAACTTTCTGCTTTTGTGCTAAATATTTGCTTAAGGCTAAATTGAAACTTAATATACTAATTTCTTTGACAGGAGATTTCAATGCAGCATAATATTGACTCTTCTGCCTGGTTATGAGTAATCACTCTTAAGCAAGTCTACAGTGAAAAAGAACAAGGGGAGCAAAAAAAAAAATAGTTCGAAGAGAAAAGAGCAATAGGAAACTTTGGAGCCAAAGCTTTTGCAGAAAGAGGTGATGAGATCAAGACAAGGCCTGATCTGCATTAGGATAAAGGAAGTGATGTCCTCAGAAGAAAAGCCCATCCAACTAAGCTTCCAACTTATAAAAAGAAAAGGCCTAAGGAAATTTCTGTTCCTTAAAATCAATGACAAATCACAGCTGCTACAAATGTAATTTGAAGATTCTGGGTTCAACCCAAGTTAGTCAAACTTGGCAATGTTGTCCTCGTGGCTCTGGCTTTAGACGTAAAGGATAATACAAGTAAAAGGGTTGTGGAATCTTCCTCCAGGGCTAAGAAGAGCTGATAAGGCAAGGAGTGGGGCAGGAGTGTCCTAGCAGGGAGGATCTAACAAGCCACTTCATAAAGTTGTGAATGTGAAACCTGGATAGTACTGGAACTCTAAATGGTAGAGCTGCCAGAGTCATGACATATTTACTAAGGAGAATTGCACACAGGGAGTGGAAACACTCCAAGAAAAAACTGTATCTTTGCTGCAGCAAGGCTGGAAAGGTGGAGCTATCCAAGCTCTTTGACATCAGACAATTTTGAGTTTGTGCTGCTGGGTTTTAAAATTTCTTTGGTCCAGTATTTCTTTTCTATAGCCTGATTCATCCCTTTTAGAATGGTAAAATATAGTCTATGGCACTGCACTTTAGAAGTGTGTAATTTCCTTTTTGATTCTACAAGTGGTAACAATTAAAATATTACCTGGAGTCTCAGAATTTACTTTGGACAATGACCTCATAGGCTCATATTTGAATACTAGATGCCCAGTTGGTAGAACTGTTTGGGAAGGATTTGGAGTGGTGCCTTTGTTGGAGGACATGCGTCACTGGGGATGGGTTTGGAGATTTCAAGACTTGCACCATTCCCAGTGTTTGTTCATTCTCTCTCTCTCTCTCTCTCCCTCTCCCTCTCCCTCTCCCTCTCCCTCTCCCTCTCTCCCTCTCTCCCTCCCTCCCTCCTGCCTACCTCTTTCTCTCCTGCTTTCAGTTCTGGATGTAATCTCCCAGATGTTCCTGCCACCCTATATTTTTTTCCACTATCAAAAACTAACTCTCTGAAATCAATTAAATGCTTTCTTTCATAACTTACTTTGTTCATTGTTTTGTCAGAGCAATATAAAAGTAACTAAGATAGGATACAAAACCTGAGACTTCGAAAACTGCTACATTAAAGTAGAAAATCACTTCAAGGTTTAGGTATATTTAGGAATTTTTCTAAATAGAATTCCTGTTATTCAGGAAATAATGCCACCAACTGACAAAGGGAAACCTGGTGAAATTAAAATGCTTCTGCTGGGCCTGCAGAGATTCAAGCCAGATGAGGCCAGACTGCTGAGATTGGGGAAGTTTACACAAGCACCCATCCCTAAGAAGCTATTTCTAATCAGCACATGCTTTCAAAAAAAATATTAGTTTGCTCCATTGGAATCTAACCAGGTCTACAAACCACACTTAAGGATATAGGCCCCATGACCAGCAAAGGTATTTTTGTAGATTTTTTTTTGTCTCATGTTCATTGCTTGGGCATTTACCTTAATGATCTTTTGCTTGTATATTTCAGTTTCTAAGCTTTTGCATTTTCATGGTGAGTGTGTGTGTGTGTGTGTGTGTGTGAGAGAGAGAGAGAGAGAGAGAGAGAGAGAGAGAGAGAGAGAGCTCTTTATGCTTTATCTATTCTTTTTTATATCCTGGTTTTTTAATCTATCTGTTTTCTAAATAAAAAGAAAAGAAAGAGTGGAGTTAGATGAATCAGGAGATAGGATCTGGGAGGAGTTAAGGGATAAGAAACCATGATCAGAATATATTGAACATGAAAACAATATTTTTAATGAGAAAAAAGCTGTCTATCTGATTGTCTTTGTCAGGGTTTCAATTCCAGCACAAACATCGTGACCAAGAAGCAAGTTGGGGAGGAAAGGGTTTATTCAGCTTACACTTCCATACTGCTGTTCATCACCAAAGGAAGTCAGGACTGGAACTTAAGCAGGGCAGGAAGCAGGAGCTGATGCAGAGGTCATGGAGGAATGTTCTTTACTGGCTTGCTTCCCCTAGTTTGCTCAGCCTGCTCTCTTATAGAACCAAGACTCCCAGCCCAGAGATGGTCCCACCCACAAGCGGCCATTCCCCCTTGATCACTAATTGAGAAAATGCCTTACAGCTGGATCTCATGGAGGCACTTCCCCAACTGAAGCTCCTTTCTCTGTGATAACTCCAGCTTGTGTCAAGTTGACACAAAACTAGCCAGTACACTGATAGGGAATTAATATTTGTAGTTTGTTTTTAAAAATACAAAAACCCTAAACAAAAAGAAATAAAAGAACTTGATCAATAAACTGACTCGTAACATTAACAGATAAATTCGCAAAAGATGAGAAATAAAAACTACATTGAGATTCCATCTTGCTATAGTGAGAATGGCCATCACTAAAAACAAATAACAGCATATTTCCTGGGGGAAATATAGACAAAACAAAAACCATATATACCACTTCAGTAAGAACATAAACTAGTCTAGCTACTATGGAAATCAGTGTGGAGGTCTCTTAAAAAAACTAAAATTACACCTGCCATGTGGCCCACATCTACCATTCCTGGGTATTTTCCCAAAGGACTCCTTATCAAAGAACAACAGAGATACTTACATATTACTAATAGCTGCAACAGTATTCACAATAATTACATTATGGAATCAACATAGGTGTCATACAAGAAAGCATGATATACATTAACAAGAGTTTTTTTTTTAAACTATATAGGTCAAAATTATGCAGGAAATTAGAAACAACTGAAGACAATTATATTAGACAAAATAAGACAATCTAAGAAAAAGAAATATTATATTTTATCTTATTTGTAGTTC
This sequence comes from Mus minutoides, assembly GCA_902729485.2. Taxonomy (NCBI): domain Eukaryota; kingdom Metazoa; phylum Chordata; class Mammalia; order Rodentia; family Muridae; genus Mus; species Mus minutoides. The sequence continues at coordinate 271,667 of LR750561.1, read as the reverse complement.
CTAGATTTTATGACATTATTAAAGTAGAAACAAAAACTGTCTAAACCAATAAAGGAGGCTAATGGGAGGGGGAAGAAAAAGAGGTATAAGACTATGAGAAAAAATATGCTTAAGATCCAATATATGCTTATATGATAATAATACACTTATATAACATACATTGTACCATGTAAAGTGAATATTCACAATGAAAGAATTTTAAAAAATAAATTTAAAAAAAGACAAGAATAATAACAAATAAACAAAAGCTTTCTCAAATAAAATCTTCATGTATTGGTCATATATATATAAAGTCAGACTTACCTTGACATATTGAACTAGACGCTCATTGACGTTCACTTTATAGGTCTCTATGCCTAGCTCCTTAGACAAACGTAAGATTCTGTTCTGGGTTGGTCCCACATAAGCTCCACCAACATCTACCCATTTAACATGCTCATTCTGAAGAAAGAGAAAAGGTAGATTACCTAAATTTTGTAATCTAGAAATCTTTTCATCATGAAAATTCATGTTTAATTTGCTAACTTAATTGTGTCTCACATGTCATTTATAATGTACATTTGAAATTCAAAACCTCTTTTCTCTTCCACTTAAAACTGGAGAACACTGTCTAACAATTCAATAGGCATGTCCATTTGTAGTGCTACTGGATGAGGTTGATTCAACAATACAATACAGAAAGAACTCTAAAATACATCCTGCTGATCTAGATCCTTTGAAAATCACTTAACTTATTATGTGCCTTTTTCTCTTCCATTATTGCTATAGGAGTTGCCCAGGGATTTATTCATCCTAACTCCCTGATTTCCACCAATTGAAATCTTTTTATTTATTTATTTATTATTAGATAATTTCTTCATTTACATTTCAAGTGTTATCCCATAAGTCCCCTATACCCTCCCCTGCCCTGCTCCCCTAACCACCCAATCCCACTACTTGGCCCTGGCATTCCCCTGTACTGGGGCATATAAACATTGTTAGACCAAGGGCCTTTCTTCCCCAATAATGGCCAACTAGGCCATCTTCTAATACCAACTGAAATCTTAAGTCATCCCACACTCATTGGCTTCTGCTGATATTTTAAAATATTTCCGGGGAAAATGCATCATGGCAAAATAATATTTAAAAGTATAAAATACCCATATAACTAATTACTTACAAACATGTGAATTCTCTCAGGCACTAAAGTATTTTATTTTTCCCTCTTAAACAAATTCTCCACTTTTCCTGAGTTTTTATTAACATATTTGATTTATTCAACAAATTGAATATTGGTAACCTACAATTCCTTTATATTTTTTTCAATAAGTTTCCTAAGGTTTCCTTCTATTCTATTGTTTGCATCAGTTTTGGGGTGTACATAATGCTTATTTACCCTTGTCTGATTATATTTTATTGTGTAACAACCAATGTACTTGAAAACCATGCAGAAATAGGTGGAATGGTATGAGAAATTTTTCTCAGAAAAGATTTATGAGACATTAATAATACCAGATAACTGTTTCTTTTCAGTATCTGAGATTTGAAGCTAGGAGAAAATGCACATATGAACTTTTCTTGCACTTCACACTTAGTTCTAAGGTGGAACATAACCTGAAGAGAAGGGTTGGAAAGCTCTCCTCATACACATATTTACCTTGCCTGGAACAAAGTGAATGAGGAAGCACATCAGTCAGAGAGTCTGTGAAGTAAAAGTCCCTCAGGACACTGGAGAGACATTGGCTTTGTACTTAAGTGAGAAGGTGAGGCTCTGGAAGGCTTTGAGTAGTGCTTAGACATGACTGTGATCTCAATGACTCACCTTCACTGCTGTGATACTAAAAATTAATTAATAATAAAGGACACAAATAAAAACAGGAAACACTAACCTGGCCTAGAGGTGACAGTGGTTCCAACTATGATGTAGCAGTAACAATATTAGTAAGCAATGGATTTCAAAAAGTATTTTGAAGACAAATGCAAGACAGTTTCTGTATAGAATGAATGTTGGTCTTGAAGTAACTCCTTCATTCATTAAAAACAATGAATTTATGAAATTCTTAGGCAAATGGATGGATCTGGAGGATATCATCCTGAGTGAGGTAACCCAATCACAAAAGAACACACATGATATGTACTCACTGATTAGTGGAGATTAGCCCAGAAGCACGGAATACCCAAGATACAAATCACAGACCACATGAAGCTCAAGAAGAAGGAAGACCAAAGTGTGGATATGTCTATCCTTCTTAGAAGGGAGAACAAAATACTCATGGAAGGAGCTACAGACACAAAGTTCGGAGCTCAGACTGAAGGAATGACCATCCAGAGACTGCCCCACTGGTGATCCATCTTATATACAATCACCAATCCCAGACACTACTGAGGATGCCAACAAGTGCTTGCTGACAAGAGCCTGATATAGCTGTCTCCTGAGATGCTCTGCCAGTGCCTGACAAATACAGAAGTGGATGCTCACTGCCATCCATTGGACTGAGCACAGGGTCCCCAATGAAGGAGCTAGAGAAAGTACCTAAGGAGATGAAGGGTTTTGCAGCCCTATAAAAGGAACTACAATAAGAACTAACCAGTATCCCCCAGTGCTTCCAAGGACTAAACCACCAACCAAAGTGTACATATGGTGGGACTCATGGCTCCAACTGCGTATGTAGCAGAGGATAACCTAGTCAGTCATCAATGAGAGGAGAGGCCCTTGGTCCTCTGGCAGGAAAGGTACACATAGCCTAACACTCTCTTTAAAGCAAATAATCATAAATGAAGCAGGAAATAGAGTGAGGCATTCGTCAGACCTAGGTCCTATGCATATATGTTATGGTTGTGTACCTTGGTCTTCCTGTAGGACTCCTAACAGTGGGAGCCCGTGCTATCCTTGACTTTTTCTTGCTTTGCTGACCCTTTTGCACCTACTGGGTTGCATCATTCAGCCTTCATGCAAGGGGAAGTGCCTAGTTTTATTGCAACTTGATATGCTATCTTTGGTTGACATCCCTGGGCGGCCTACCCTCTTCTGAAGAGAGAGGAGGAATTAATGCGGGGAAATGGGGGAAGGGGTCAGGATAGGAGGAAGTAGCAGAAACCACATTTGGAATGTAATATATGAGAGAATTTTTAAAAAGTGAGGCATCCCACAAACTGTTTCTTTAAAAAGCAGAAATACTCCAATGAAGTAACTTGGGTTCTGCTGGAAGACACAAAGAAATGTAATGTGGTATTCTATCAGGCTGTACTTGTTCTTTTTAATTTAGGTCATATTACTCAGCCTAGGATACATGGGAATACATGGGAATCTATTAGGAAACAATATATTGACCTTGTGGTGACACTGCAGGTATTACAATTTTATTAATTTGATTCTGCAGAATTATAGGTGGTTTAATTATGAAATACTGCTCTGAAATTGTAGAAAGTCCATCAGAAGAGGTCAGGTGAGAATATCAAATTTAAAATTTTATTTTTTAAAGATCCAAAATAGTTTGTATGACTTCTTCCAAAATTATCCTAATTGATGTTATTTGAATCAATTATTAAAATTATTTGATTTAACTTTCTGCTAAATACCATCTTGACTGTTTCTTAAAGCCTACTTTTTCTCCCTCCAGGCACTGGAAATATAAATGCTAAGAGTCCATTTCTAAGTATTTCTAAGATTTCTTTCTTATGAGAAAGAAATACCAAAGAGGTATATAGTACTATGCTGAATAGACACTAATAATTCCTATCTGCTGCTGACATATATAAATGGAGCAATACAGCCAAGTAGCTAAAACCAATAACATAGACTGGGATAAGCATGTTGGAATTTCATTTCCTTTATATGACTTGCTCTTAACTGAAAAATCTGCAAAATGACTGATGTTACTATTTAATAAGCAAAAAAATTTAAATGACAAGGAAAGTGGGAGTAAACAAAAAGTAATATCTATATTTAAAATTAAAGATATTTTTCAGAAAATAACAGAAGAATCACATCTAAAAAGTGAATCCAGTTAGAATATTTAATTTGTCTTTTGCACTACCATATAATGCCTTCAATTTTAATTTCAAGATAGACAGGTTGTGGAGGCACATACCTATTATTCCATTATTCCTAAGGCTGGGACAGTAGGATCTTAATTTGAAGGCCAGCCTGAGTTACATAGCAAGATACTGTTTCAAAAAAAATAAAATAACAATCCAGATATAGTGGTGCATGCTTTTAATACCAGCATCCAGTAAGCTGAGGCAGGTAGGTCTGTGTGAGTTCAAAGCCAGCTTGGTCTACATAAGATTTCCAAGACATCCAGTGTTACTCAGTGAGAGCATGTCCCAAAACTGAACAAAAATTAAAATTAAGGTATACAGGACCTTTTTGGAAGACATATGAGTACATCTTATCATTCAGCGTCAGACTTGCATATGAAATGCTAATAAGATGTATCCAAGTTAGAGTCAAGAAAGTACAGTGAAGAAATTCCAATCTCTTCACTCTTTGTACATTTTAAATGTGTATAAAAGTTTTGCCCACATGTATGCATACGCACCACATGTGTGTACGATACCCACATAAGTCATAAGAGGACTTCAGACCCTAGAACTGGACTTAGAAATGACTGTGTGCTTAGAATCAATCCCAGATGCTCTGTTAAGAGCAAAAACTGCTCTTATCCAAAACCCATAGTAGATTATATCTAAGGGAATACTCAGAAATACTCCAAATAAATGTAATGTGGATTTAAAGTTAAAGAAGCAAGCATGCCTATACCACAGAGGAGTATATTTGCAATCTCCCCTGGGATGCTTATTAAAAGCAAAATGTAGATTCAGCAGACATGAGAATTTACACTTCTCTCAAGTTTCCAGGTACTTCCAAGGCTGCAGGTCTATTGACTACACATGGAGTGGCAAGGTTGTAGGGAACGTTTTTCCAGCTGAACAAAATATAAACAGGCCTTGTGGGGCTAGTAAAGTAGATGAGAGTAAAAATGTATGGCATGGGATGACTGGAAGAGCTAAGACAGTATCCTAGTTCGGATGTCATCACACAGCTATTGCAATAGCCACTGCAAGCTCTAGAACAAATGGAAGCAAAGTCACCTAAGAGGAGTAGACTGCAGGAAATAATCAAACTCAGGGGTGAAATCAACCATGTGGAAACAAAAAGAACTATCCAAAGAATCAATCAAACCAGGAGCTGGTTCTTTGAAAAAGTCAACAAGATAGACAAACCCTTGGCCAGACTCACTAGAGGGCACAGGGATANTCTTGCCAAAAGCTATCTACAGATTCAATGCAATCCCCATCAAAATTCCAACTCAATTCTTCAAGGATCTAGAAAAGACAATTAGCAAGTTCATCTGGAATAACAAAAAACCTAGACTAGCGAAAACTCTTCTCAACAATAAAAGAACCTCTGGTGGAATCACCATGCCTGACCTCAAGCTGTACTACAGAGCAATTGTGATAAAAACTGCATGGTACTGGTACAGCAACAGACAGGTAGATCAATGGAATAGGATCGAAGACCCAGAAATGAATCCACACACCTATGGTCACCTGATCTTTGACAAAGGAGCTAAAACTATCCAGTGTAAAAAAGACAGCCTTTTCAACAAATGGTGCTGGCACAACTGGCAGCTATTATGTAGAAGACTGGGAATTGATCCATTCTTATCTCTAATTCCCTTTCTTATGCCTGTTTCTGCTCTGCCTCCTGGAAATGTTAAACACTTGCTTTCCCAGGCTCCCCTTATAGTTGAGATGTCATGAGATCCAACTCTGCCTAAGGAGACCAATGTCTGCATGGAGTTTATAGTAAAGGAGAAACTCATTTTCAGCCAAGGATAGTGCTGTTCTTTTATTCTATTTCCTTTTGTTTGTTTTTGAAACAAGACACCACCATGTACCACAAGCTGGTCTTAAACCTTCTTGCCTCAGTGCCTCAAATGCAGTACTTACTGCTGTGAGTTATAAAGACCCAGCAATTCTTATTCCTTGAGAGAAGACTTGCTTAGAGCTATAATACTCACCTTGTTATCAGAGGGCAACAAGCCAACATGCAAAGAATAGTAGATCAACGTGTAGGAAAAATCTGAAGCCTTGATGGCAAAACTGAACTCCTGTACTATCTTGGAGTATCTACCACTAATTGTCTATGAAATTAATGTTTTCACTGCCTAAACCACTGTTACTATGGCTTAGGCCATTCTGTCATAACCTCACTGAAACACCTATCAATGCAGGCATTATTTCTCCTTCTAGTCATTTTTTCAAAACAGTATGCTTTTTTAAAAACATACTACCAGTACTCAGCTTTTACTACTCTATTTGTGTATTCTACCAAAGGGGCTCATTAATGACTTTCTTACTTCCATAAGCAAAGGAATCTTTTCTGCCTTCATCCTATATAATCTGACTGTTGAGCATTCCTTCCTCTTTCATCCAGCAACAGGCTCACATAGCAGTGTTTTAGTCTGGCTTTCCTTACCTTCTATGGCTTTTCTTGTCTAATGAGACATGCCCTACAAACTTCCATGTTGGGCCTTATTTCCTTATATCTTCCCCCTATGTACTTTTATCAGCTCCCACAGATTCGGTTACTTGTAAACACAGTAATAGAAAACAACAGTTAACTTGCAATTTTCCAGAATCCTAAAATGGAGTGATGTAACAAGACCTGTGCTTCTTCCTTATATCTAGCCAGACACAACCTGAGCAAAGAGGCCAAGGGAAAAAGGGATGTGTGTGTGTGTGTGTGTGTGTGTGTGTGTGCGTGTGTGTGTGTGCATGCATGTGTACATTAGGTAACACATACTCAATTTGACTCTATATATAGACATTACAATATTGTAATGAAATTATTTGTTCCCATTGGGTGTGTTTCTAGAATGTGAGTGACTGAAGTCAGAGCCCATCACTATGCAGTTACCACTTGCTAAAAAAAAAAAAAAAACAAACAAAAACAAACAAACAAACAAACAAAAAACATGTTGGGCATAGTAGTGTATGTCTATAATCCCAGCACTTGGACGACTGAGGAGGATGAATTTGAGGTCAGTCAGGTCTGTATAGTGGGTTTAAGGCTAGCCTAAGATACTGAGAAAGACACTATCTCCAAAAAAATTTTGAAGAAAGAAAAGTCCACTTACTCAATAAAATAGTTAAATAGTTTAGAATTGTTGGAGTAATGGCTTAACTATGTGATTTCATGAGAGCTCCTCTAGGGCTATGACCTCAAGTGCCCCATTTATACTTTAAATGACACGCCATAAGGTATTGAAATCACTTACCCTCACAGTGTATGTTCTTCCTCCAACTCTATCCCGGGCTTCCAGAACCAAGACATTAATTTTGTATTCGGACAATAGTTTGGCAGCAGCCAATCCTAAAAGCAAAATAATAGAGAAAAATGTTAACATCTAAATGCCAAATATCACAGATCTGAACAGATCTACCCAGAATCTGCTGATTTTGCTATTATTCTTAAAAAAAAATTTACCAGTATTACTAACTCTCATAAAGGATTCTCAAATGACTAGCTTATTCATCTTATATTAAAGAATAGCTCTTAGGAAAAATGTAATCATTTAGAACATGTTTTTTGTTTTCTGGACTAGTCATACCGTACTTAGAGAATCTTCTCAGCCCTCACCCAGAAATTCTGACTATATAAACATGGATAGAACTCGGGTTCCTAGATCTTATTTTCTTCAGTGGAGTCTAATATTCTGGATACTAAGATACCTTTAAGAGCTGTGCTTAACTTCATTTATTAGCTCAAAGCTAAGAACAGGGTCTCATCTGTAAATAGAAGCTTTTTATTAAAGGTACATTTCAAATCCAACATTGTAGCAGAAGAAAAGACAATGTAAATTACCATTTTATCATGCTATCAATATATATAATCATTTATGGTAACCTCAATTTAATCACCTTGCTCAGCAAGGGTTTCTAAGCTTTCTCCAATATAAAGTTATATAGTCACTTTCCTTTTAATACTGCACTCCTTGGAAGGAATGCTATACATATTCTACATTATACAATACAAAGCTATGGTGTACCATTCTGAGGGCACTGTATATGAATTGTTGAGAATTCTTCAGCAGTACACATTTGGTTATTTTCCTCATTTATTTATTTAGTCACAAATATTTCTTTTATGCTTCAGTATATAATCCAATACTATATTATTTACTGCTGAAATTATTCCCTGGGAGCTCTTTTAACTGGTTCCTGTGTGCCCTTTGGCATTCCTCTATCAGTTTGTGTTTGTACACGTGCATGAACTTCCTTATTTCTTGTGCTATAGGATATCCCAGGTTCACAGTATCTTCCCTGCCTATCCTAGCCTTGTGATCAACATTTCTGTAGTGAGCCTTCATCTCTTTGGTTGGGGAGTAAAATTAGAAACCAAAATGTGGTACTTCATGTGCTCATAATTACTGGAATGCCCCTGCTTGCACAAACTTTCAGCTCTCAGAGTAAGGAAATACAATGTGTATATACTTGTTTATTATATTTCAAATGCTATCAGAATATTTATCTTCACACCACCTGTTACAAAAGAAATAAACCATATATAGAGGTAAATATAATATAAGGAAAGGTTAGGGCTGGCGAGATGGCTCAGTGGTTAAGAGCGCCAACTGCTCTTCCGAAGGTCCCGAGTTCAAATCCCAGCAACCACATGGTGGCTCACAACCATCCGTAAGGAAATCTGATGCCCTCTTCTGGAGTATCTGAAGACAGCTACAGTGTACTTACATATAATAAATAAATATATCTAAAAAATGTAATGTAAAAAAAAAAAAAAAGAAAGAAAGGTTAATCAGCATGTTAGAAAGAGAATATAGAGTAACAGTAGAGATGATATTAGTAAAATATCAAGATACATATAAATGTACCTAAAGAGAAGTGCTATTTAGAGTGATTATAAAATCTAGTAATTTATAATAGTACAAGTTTGTTGCAAAGACAAGAAGAACTTCAAAATAGTGTTTTTCTAATTAACATATACTTGATGCTATCACTAGATTTGTTATCCTGGGCGTTGTCAGGGGTGTAATGTAGTATAGGACATGGAGTACATCAGGTTGGTATAATTGGGGTTTGACATGTAAATAAAGATGAATGAAAAGATTAAGTAAAAACCCGCTGTGACCCTAAATATGAATCTGAATGATCTTAAAATTTAAACAGGAAGTTACTTGAGAAAATCAACTAGTATTAGCCCTCAGATTCAATCAGGTTTTGTGTGTTTGTGTTGTTTGGTTTGGTTTTGCTAGAGATTGGGTCTATCTAGCTTAGCATGGTGAAGCACACCTACATAATGCCAGCACTTGGCAGCAAAGGCAAAGGATTTGGACTCCAAGGCCATCTATCCTCAAATGTATGGTCAGTTTGAGGCCAGACCAGGCTACATAAGACCCTGTCCTCGAAAAATTACTTAATTCAAAGATGAATAAAAAGTGGGTCTACAGTGAACATACTCAAGCTTTTTGTCATTATTATATAAATAACATGAAAGCAATTTATACAAAATTTATATATTAGGTATTACAAATAATCTAGAGATGATTTAAAGTACATAGAATGATCATAGAGGTTCTATGTAACTATATCATTTTACATGAAAAACTTGAAAAATCATCCAATTTTGGTACTCACACAGATTCTGGAACCAAATCTACACACCACAGATATCAAAGAATGACTGTGTATACAAAACATTCCTTCCATGATGCTGACTAAATGAATCTCAGTTCTTATGTTGATGGTAAAGACAATGACTAATACGTAATTTTAATAACAAATAAAAAGTTAGAAGACACAGAAGTGTATTTTTAGAAAAAAATAGATCTCAACTAGACATGGTGTAACATACCTGTAATTCCTTCACTGAGAAGGCTCATTCAGGAGGATTGCAATTTTGATGCTAGCCTGGCTGTGTAGCAAGACTATGTTTGCCAAGGAATGAAAGAAGTAATGGGAAGAAAGGAAAGAAAAAGGAAGAGGAAAGGGAAGGGTTAAAAATTAATTTNAAAAAAAATGAGTTATGAGGAAATAGCAAGAATTGTGTTTTCAAAGTATGCTGTGAAATGTCTAAAGGTTCTATATGTGTGCTATAAACAGTAAGGCTAGTGTGTCCAGATAGCAATGAATCAGGAGAAAATTCCAAAAGTTACAAGATATGAAGCTCAAGCAGGCCTTAAATTTTAGATTCTTTTGTCCTAGGCCTACAAATTCCTGGGATTACAATGCTAACTTGATTTAAAAAACAAACAAACAAACAAAAACACTTCTTGAAAATACAAATGTATAATACAACTTCACTTCCTTAGAATGAACCTGGAGTGTTGCAGGAGTCCAAATACTTGCTGCAACCACTACAAAAATCTACCCACTAAGAAAACAAAACCATATTTATGTGGGTAAGTGTAACAGAATAGTTGGGTGGTTTTTGTTTGTTTGATTGATTGATTGGTTGGTTGGTTGGTTGGTTTTTGGTTGGTTTGGTTTGGGGTTTTTGTTGTGTTGTTTTGCTTTGTTTTGGGTAAGTTCTCCTTGTGTAGCCTCGGAGAGGTTTGCCAGCTTCTGCCTCTGCTGAGATTAAAAACATTCAGCACCACCCTTTGCAGTAGAGTGGATTTTACTGGTCAAACCCAGGACCTTGTACATGTTAGCTAGGCCAGCAAAGGACTTCTGAGCTTTCTCAAGCCATTACTTAACCTTTGTCTCAAGTAATCAAGAAAGCTTATCAAGGATAGGGTATCAGGTCAATATATATTTGGAATACTCTAAGTATTATCACTCCATTTTCCTAATTTTTAAACTAGCATCATGCTTGCTGACAGAAGAAAACAAAGAATATCAGTATGCACACATGCTTGTTACTAAGACATACAAACATTCTTGTCTGGATTTTGTGCTGTCAGATAAATCATTCCTTGTTTTTAAAAAGGCCAAATCTTATAATCCTTTCAATTTCAATAAGCTGAAAACATAGTGCAGCCTCAAGTAATAAATAGAATTAAGCTAACAATTAACTTCAATTTGCCCATAATTTAAAAGACTGGTTGTCTAGACGGTCTCAATTTATTTGATTATTGCCCAGCATTTATCTTCACTTTAGATAAACAAATCTCAACTCAGTTGGGAGATGTAATTACTTCTTAATTTATTATTTGTGCAATTCTTTTATTGAAATTTCAAATATACTACAAGTGTTCCACACAGACATTCTCAAATTCTGCACACTATGAAAGGCTAAATTTTAAGCCACAATTCCCCCAAACATATTAAATACCAATTCTTAGATAAGACACACCAAGGCAAAGTATTAGTGTTCTTAAAAGTTGGGATACTTATACTTCTTCTCTCTTGATTATAAATTCCCAGAGAACACTATTTATATTAAAGGTCATGAGCAGAAAAAGAATCATTATCATCATCATCATTCAATTCAGCATTTCTTCACAGTCTGCTATTCTTTTTTAAAAAGCTGTGTGTTAAAATACAGTTTGGAAAAACTGGTTTAATCCACCTTTAAGATTGCTCAAATAGTTACAGTAATAAATTCCCATAGGCAGGGTCCTAAGTAAATAACATCATAATGTCTATAATATGAGCTAAGTATGGGAGCAAAGCTTTGATATAGTTATGGATTATCCTCTAATACCTCACAAAATTATTCTCTTTATTCTTAGAAGTGACATTTCTAACTTTTACTTTTGATCAGTGCCCCCAGAATATATAGTTAACTCCTTCCTTACTATTTTGTGATGTGGTCCCTGACCAACATAATTCTTGCATAATTGTATACTTGGACTCTTGAACTAAACATTCCAAGGACAATAAAAAGTATAATCAAACATCAGCTTACATTGAAGTTTGCAGGCAACATTCTCCAAGCCAGAAAACAGAGAACCTCAGAAATTTTACTGCCACAGTGAGCATTCCATTAACAAATGTTGAATGAATGAATGGATGAATAAGTGGATGAATAAATGAATGATAATTAACACAGAATAAAAACAGTTTTAGCATAAGCCATAGCTCACAGCTAATTCATTTAATTTAGAAATGATCAATTTAAATGCCATCTTCATTAGAATTTATAATTTATCTAAAGCCCACAACACATTTGTCAAACATTAGTTCCTCCATAAAGTAATTCCCTTATAATTGCCTGCAGGGAGAATTAGCTGTTCCCTCCCTATGCCCTGTCCCTGTGAAGTAACCTTAAGCATACGCTGAATATCCCTCATCTTGTAGTGTTTAGGACCCCACGTTTGTTGGATTTTAGATTATGTTTAGATTTTCTTTACTTGCATATGTAAATAGATAATTGGGGGGGAGGGAGGAAGTCTAAACACTGAGTTCAGTTTGTTTCATTATCTACTTTATATGTATGCATAGGCTTAAAGTAGCTTTATATAATACTTCTCACACACTTTTTGACTGTAAACTGTCACATGATCTTAGATGCAGAATTTTCCATGTGGCACCATGTCAGCACTCAAAAAGTTTCAGATTTTTTTGTCTTCAAGTTAGGGGTACTCAGCCAGTACCAGCAGCACTTCAGATTCATAGCTGTAACCCATGCCTCATACACAAGTTACTATATAGACAAATGAGCTAACAGATAAACTAGAGAACAAACACCCTCTGATCAAACTTGTCTCTTTAGTGTGGGTTAGAATTTTATCTAATGCCTTGAAAGGACAATGTTCTTTATAATCTATAATAAATAATAAAAATAAGTGCACATTTAGTATCAACAGCTGCACTTAAAAATACATGATTTTAAAAAATAATCTTGTAAAATGACTAAAAGAAATCTTATTTGCTGGGCATATAGCTCAGTTGGTAGACTGCTTATATAAGATGTATAAAGCAAGCCAGGGGTTTGATCCTCAGATCCTCAGCACAAAAGAAGCTGGTCTGGAAGCCCCCATACTTAAGATGTGGATACAGGAAAATTTCAAAGTCATCCTCAGCTACATGACTTTGAAGCCAGTTTAAGCACATGGAACATTGACTCAAAAAAAGGGGGGGGGATAAACAAACAGGACAAAAGAGAACTTATATTCATTAGTTTTCAATCTGAATATTTTAACAACTGCATCATAGTCTATTTACTAACTTTCTTATGTTATATAACATTTCTATTTAAAACAAATTCTTAGAAACAAATTCTCATATAGCTCAAGCTGATTTTGAACTTAGTATGTAGCCAAAGATGATGTTCAACTCCTGATCCTTCTGCCTCTACCTAAATGCTGAGATTACAAACATACATCTCAGGGCCGAGCATGGTGGCGCACGCCTTTAATCCCAGCACTCAGGAGGCAGAGGCAGGCGAATTTCTGAGTTCGAGGCCAGCCTGGTCTACAAAGTGAGTTCCAGGACAGCCAGGGCTATACAGAGAAACCCTGTCTCGAAAAACAAAAAAAAAAAAAAAAAAAGAAACAAACAAACATACATCTCAATATTAATATCGAGTTGGATATTGTACAATTTGTACATTTTACTACTTCTGCCAGACATTATAATCAGTCCAAATTATACCGCAAGTCCTATAACACAGAAAAGCTTTCAAGAATGTATACTGTTAACCCAGTACAAAAGGAAATAAACTTTACGTATGAAAACATGACCTTCTTTTTGTTTTGTTTTGTTTTGTTTTGTTTGTTTTGTTTTTTGAGACAGGGTTTCTCTGTATAGCCCTGACTGTCCTGGAACTCACTTTGTAGACCAGGATGGCCTCGAACTCAGAAATCCATGCCTCTGCCTCCCGAGTGCTGGGATTAAAGGCGTGTGCCTGACCTTTAAGTGAAAAAGTCAAATAGCTTTCACCAGATAGGGGCCTATGGTACATTCACCCATGTGATCACCTGTGGAAGTCAGAAGTTGACTTATATCTTTTTCTATTGCTTCACCAACTTATATTTTGAAATTTCTGTTACTGTATCTGGAACTTGCCTTTTGGCTAGATTATCTGGCACATAAGTCCCCAAGGTCTGTCTGTGTCCACAGCCCCAGTCCAAATCATCTCTCTCTGTTGTCAGTATTGGACTCATAAGATGTAAGCCACTATACGTGACTGTTTCTGTGGTTTCCAGGCTCTAATATCAGGTAGAGAAAACATTATACCCACTGAGCCATTTCCCTAGCATCTTTTGGTTTTTGAAACAGGGTCTCACTCAATAGCTCAAGATGATCTGAAACTCACCATTTAGTACAGGCTGACTTTCAACTTGAGATAACTATTTTACACCAGCTTTCTGAGAACTAGAATTTAAAACATAAACTCCCATACCAAGATTTTCAGGGGTATGTTTGGTCCAAATTGTATAATCCCTATACAGTATCCTAAGTTCACCATTTTAAAAGGATATAGGGTTGAGTGGGCTGAAGAGATGGCTCAGAAGTTATGAGAACGTGTCCTCCTTACAAAAGAACTACATTCAGTTCACCCACATGGTGATTCAAAACCATCCATATGTCCAGTTTCAGAGAATTCATGCTGGTTCTCAGACACCAGGCAATATATGGTGTGTGAGGCAAAAACAAAACAACTGTATATATAAAATAAAATAAAATAAAAATTTACAAAAAGAAATAAATAAAAGTATATATGGGCTGTCTAGATGGCTCAGTCGGTAAAGGTACTTGCAATACAGGTCTGGTGATCTGTGCTCAATCCACAGAACACACATAAAGGTGGAAGAGGAAAACATCACATGTGTGCTTGCATAGCCACAATCACACACACACACACACACACACACACACACACACACACACAAACACACACGCCCAAAATAATAATAAACATTTAAAAGCAGATATGTTTGTCACATGAAAGTTGTCAAACCTAATAGGATATCCCACATTTTTCAATGGAACTGTCCATGAAGCAACAGCACTGTAATACAGTCACATGTGTAAATAACTATCAAATAACAGCACTAGGTTTTAGTGCACCAAGCCTCAAAGTAAGTTACAAAGGTTACTATAGATCCATGGATAAGCCTTCAAAGGATTTAGGGAATAGAAAAGGATTGTTCTGGTGGGGTGGANTTTTTTTTTTTTCGAGACAGGGTTTCTCTGTATAGTCATGGCTGTCCTGGAACTCACTCTGTAGACTAGGTTGGCCTTGAACTCAGAAATCTGCCTGCCTCTGCCTCCCAAGTGCTGGAATTAAAAGTGTGTGCCACCACTGCCCAGCCTGGAAATATTTTTAAGGACCAAAGGTCTAGTCATGCCAGTGAAATTTCTGTGACATTTGATAATTCATCCACCTTTCTGAGCATCCATTTTGGTCCTTTTGAAATCATATGAGCAGTTATTAAGACCCTCATAATTATAATTATAAATTCTCAAAGTTAATCACTTTGCTTAACCTCTTATTGACACTTTTACCCTGCTCAATCAAATATTGTTAATAAGTGGAGTTTTGTTTACTTTGGCTTACCTACTGGAGAAGTGCTTTTAAACAACTAAGAGAAACCATGGGGAAATGTGAATGCATATCTGTAGAGACCAGGGAACTGATTTAAGCTCCTATAGGGTTTCAGTATAAAAAACATTGCAAACAAATTTCAGAATAAAGCAGGGAAGGAAACATTGCTGAGGAATGATACAAAAGTAAAACCAAAGATAAAACACTTTACAAAGGTGATTAATTATCAAAAAGAAAAAGAAAAAATACTGAAACATATGTAGAAAACATATCACATGTAATGTAATCCAACCTTTTTTTGTTGTTGTTGAGATCTCATTTCTAGGATCTCATGTATCCCAGGATGCCCTCAATCATATTAGGTGGATGAATATGACCATGAACATCTGATCCTCCTGCTTTTACCTCCTAAGTGAAATTACAGGTGTATGATACCATGTCTGTTTTATGCAGTGCTGGAGACAAAACCCAGGCTTCAGTCACATTGTCAATCTCTCTGTCAACTGAGCTATATTCCTTGCTGTCTCCTTTTTTGCAGTACTTGGGATTGAATCCACAGCTTTGCCTATAGCAGGTATGTGTGTACTTTATTGCTGAGCTACACTCCCATTTAATCCTATTGCTAAAGAACAAAATCACAATTAAAAGACTTTAAATTTCCCTAATTCACAATGCTAGATAATAATATAAGGACTGTGTAAGGAAAACACAAATCACTGCTTAAAATTATACATTTGTCACAATACAAATGTATTAGGTCAAATGGCCTAAACAATCAACTTGTCTCAAATGTTCACAGCATTTAGAAAATGTAATATATTTTTGTAAAGTTCTAATCATCCAGTCTTAAAAAAAAACTTTATTATGAAATCTTTGCATCTCAAATATGCATGCATATTCACCAGGCAAGTACTTATAAAGTGTATACAGTTCTAAATCACAGGGTTTTGTGGTTTACAAGTTCCACTATGTAAAAAAAAGCTACAATAAATCCTCATGATTTCTGGCTACAGCTAAATCTAATTACTTTAAGATTTTTCATGTTAAAACATCACTCCACTACAACTACAAAGATTATGGGGTACAATATTCATCAATAATGTATTATGACATTCCTTTTCTCCGTACTTGGTCTCTGTGGTCCATGTAATTATATTATGCTTATAGTCTTATGAAAACATTTATCACATTAGCTGAGAGTTATATACAAGTTGAAATCAACTAGCACTGATTAAATGTTAAAACTGATCATTCAATGTCAGATCTATCCAAAAGTTCATTTGACCATTTGAAAAAGAAAAGATTTTTTTACTCTGAATTACAATAAATGTAACTCTTATATCACTGTTCAAAAACAACAAAAAATAGTTTACACAATAGAATGAAAGTATACTAGTGGTTTTTTGTTTTTGGTTTTTGTTGGGTTTTTTTGCTTGTTTGGTTGGTTTGGTTTGGTTTGGTTTGGTTTGGTTTTTCGAGACAGGGTTTCTCTGTATACCTCTGGCTGTCCTGGAACTCACTTTGTAGACCAGGCTAGCCTCGAACTCAGAAATCTGCCTGCCTCTGCCTCCCGAGTTTTTAATGAAAAAAAAATCAAACTAAATACAAGACGTATACTAAAAGATACAAAATTCTCATTCTCATTGATCCTCAATATCCAATAACTAATCTATCAAAAACTAGTACCCTCATTTAAAATGTAAGCTTTTTAAAAATCACTTCAGGGCTGGTGAGATGGCTCAGTGGTTAAGAGCTCTGACTGCTCTTCCGAAGGTCCTGAGTTCAAATCCCAGCAACTACATGGTGGCTCACAACCATCCTAACGAAATCTGATGCCCTCTTCTGGAGTGTCTGAAGACAGCTATAGTGTATTTACATATAATAAATAAAAATCACTGCAAAGCAACATAGTATGTGCCACCCTATTCTGGGTTAAAATTTTAAGATGGTTCTCATAAAAATAATTTTTATAAGTGATATATTTCAGAAAGGGGGAAATTTCAGTATGTAGAACTCAATATATTAGTCAGTCTTCATGGAAAATGTCTTTTCTATCTTAGATTATGAAAAAACTCAATCCCTGCTAGTTTAATACAGTACCAAGTTCTAGGCAGCTGGAGCTCTCAATTTTTGTAGTGAAAGAGTAGTACGTAACCAAAGACAAAATAGAGTCCCTTGTGTAAGGGGGGAAAGTGAACCTTTAAAAATACCGATGGCTCTAGGTACGGGCAAGCCTTTCCTGGAACAATCACATAATAGCCAACGCCCTCTGAATATCTCTGTGGAATGTCTCAATGCCCCAGGAAGTTGCCTAAGGTAGCACATGACTTACCTGCCCCTTCCCCGCCCCCTGTCTCTTAAAGTTAGCTACCTGGGTATCTTGCTGATGTTTAAACTAGCCAATCATGTGAAACCGTGCCAATTTCCCCAACCCCCCTACCCCATTGTTATAAAAGCTCCTAATTTTCGAGCCACGAGGTCGACCCCCCTGTCCCCTGCGTGGGATACGGGTCGTCCCGGAGCTCCGATTAAAAATCCTCATACTTTTTGCATCAAGATAGGTCTCGTGATTCGTGGGGTGCACGAACAGCCCGTGTTTGAAATAGGGGTATTTCTGGTTAGATCTTACAGTAGTAAAGCGTCGTGGCTCATAGATAAAAATATGTGGCACCGGACGTGGTGGCACACACCTTTAATCCCAGCACTCGGGAGGCAGAGGCAGGTGGATTTCTAAGTTCGAGGCCAGCCTGGTCTACAAAGAGAGTTCCAGGACAGCCAGGGCTATACAGAGAAACCCTGTCTCGAAAAACCAAAAAAAAAAAAAAAAGTAATATTTTTTATAAATATACTTATATAGTGAGAGTTATTTCTACATGATATTTGGTATCTAATTGAAAACAAACCATTTTATTCACCAAGAACCATTTAGCATTATGACTAAGGCATTTTCATTATATGTGTTTTAACCCTTCACAATTCAGGAGCATAAAATCCACATGCACACTGAATCTGCCAAGTAGCTCACATGATCACATTCCTAGAGGCACAAAGAAAAACTATTTTCCTTCCCTGGTCATGTGCTTAAGTAAAGTACAACTTGTCTTTTTCGTATACCCTTATGACCCTAAAGCAACGCTTCTCTGGTATCTACTGTTTGGTATGGCTTTTTATTTTTTTCAATTGTTTTATCCCATATATTATAATAAATCATACTTCTTTCTCAAGGTCCCAATATTTTGTTAATACTCATAACAATATTTATCTCACTGTATAAAAGAAAAGTACATAACAACTATAGATGTAGCTCATTTGGTAGTGTTCATCTAGTATGCATGAAGCCTGGGTTTCATTACTAGTAATGCATGAAAAATAGAAAAAGAAAAAAAAAAAAAACTGGGTGTGGTGGCACACCTATGAGACTAGCACTCAGGAAGTAGAGACAAGTGAATTAAAAGGTCAAGATCATCCTTGGCTATATGGTGACTTCAAATTATGCCTAGACTATGTAAGACCCTATCTCAGAAATAAATAAAATAGATAAAAGGATATATCAAAATGATGGAAAAGATGGTATCCTAGAAAAGAATCAAAGAACTGCAGCAGATATGTTGAATCTGCAATATTTGAGTGCAAAATATCCGTGAGTAGATAAGCTATAGGATATGAGTTTAGAGAAAGAAAAGGATTCAAATTAAAGATTTAAAAGCTTTCTACAGATAAGGGAACACTGGAGGAATCTAATAAGAAAGAGAGTATAAGAGCCCAGGAGTGACTTACAGCAGAGCCTTGAGGTAATTTCAAAAATAGAAAAGGTGTGATGAATGAATGATAAAAGTTCAGAATTCAATAGTGTTACAGAAAACCTGGAAAGTATTTCAAAAGGGATAGGTTACAGATTATGGATTATACCAAGGGCCATTTCCCTTCACAACTACTAAGACAAGATTAATAAAAATAATTACTCAAATGGACATAAAATAGGGTGTCATGCTTGATAGAAATGTTTTATGTTTTAAATGACAAAATAGAGATATCATTATTCTTTGTATAAAGATAAAGCGTCCTAATGTGAATAAATTCTGAATGTCATCTGTAGTCTTCTAGGAGGTATGTTATGTTACAAGCATAACATTGCAAATGCTATTTATTGACCATAGGTACCATATCAAGAATATTCCAAAGCATTTAAAACTGACACAAAGCTATTCTTTGAAAAACCTACACCCTTGCTTTGGAGTGTATTTTAACTTCCTTACAGATTGCCACTGACACTTAACTCTTGTGCTTAAAATTCATGTTAATAGTAATATCGTTTTTTAAAAAAATATTCTCTAACTCTACTTCAGTGAATCTATAAACTTGATTCAGGAGCTTGGGAAGATAGCAACACCTTTAATTCTAGCACTTGGGAGATGGAAGCAGGAAAATCAGGAGTTCATGGCAGCTTCAACTACATGATAAATGCAAAATGTTGAAGCCAGCCTGAATTACATCAGACCATCATCAAAACAAAGAAACTGAGGGACTATATCATGGGATTCATACCCTGGGATATGACTAGCATACACAAAGAGACGTGTTGTGGAGTTCCCCAGAATGCTCTTGCCTATTTATGAAACATAAAGCCTGTATATAATACCTGAGTCAGACAGGCATCCAAATCTATGTTAGTAATAATTCATTTTGGATGGCAACACAGACAAAAAGCAATGTTTCTAGTCAGTTTGGCTGCTAAAATCTCTCAGATCTGACTGGTAGAAATGACACTCAGGGCAAGTTCCACTATTGCTGGCGAACTGAAAGTTTGTGTCTGGACTAAAGAAGCATGTGAATTACTGAGAAAAAAAATTCTTTATGCCCTCCTCCCCTGAAATGTACTAATAATTCCCAAGAATAAATAGAGAATTTTTGTGGAGCTTCATATAATTTAGATGCTCTCTTTAAGAAATAAATCAATAAGTCAGGTACTTGGCAGGGCGTAGCCAGGAGGATTAGAAGCCCAAAGCCATTCTAAGTACACAGAAAGTTCAAGTCCAGCCTATGCTATATGAGACCCTGTGTTAATCCACCACCACTACAAAACAAAAGAAAGCAAAATTTTTACATGACCTCAGAATGGACCTCAAGTTTTAAGGTTCATCAGCTACATGATAAATACACTCTGCTGATATCTAAATATGAACAGTCAAGTACAAAAACGAAGAAAGTTCAAGCAATTAGACAAAAGAAAAAACAAAAGATGTGGCTAGGGATAGAGCTCACTTGATAGAATGTTTGCCTACCATGCATAAAAGAAGCCCTGGTATTGATCCCCAGTACTATATAAAGTAGGCATCATACCCCACATCTGCAATCTGAGCACTTGGCAGGTAGATGCTAGAGAATCAGAAATCAAAGTTCATCCTTAGCTACATGTTAAATTGGATGCCAGCCTGAGATTCATGAGACACTGTCTCATAAAAAATTTTAAAAAGGCAGACTGAAGAAATAGTTCAGCTATTAAAGGCTAGACTTACAACCAACGTCAAAAACAATCTAAAAGACAAAGTTTTCTTTAAGGAACACTGGGAACAAACCAAGAAAAGGACAAGAATAAAATCCCAGCAAAACAGCAAATTGTGGTATAGCGTTAATCGATGTATACTACAAATTATCATCATATTTCTACTTCAATGATCAACAACCACATTGCTTCTAGGGTCATTGCCTAAAGGAACCAGATTTTTGAAAACACCAATCCACTAAACTGTATAGGCACTCAACAAGTGTGGAAGGAAGGAAGGAAGGAAGGAAGGAAGGAAGGAAGGAAGGAAGGAAGGAAGGAAGGAAGGAAGGATATATGTTCCCTTTTCTTACTCTCCACCAGGATCTGCTTCCTTCCGATACTGCAGCACATAGCAGGCCTATTAGTTGCTGCCACTGGCTAGGATAGGCAAAGGAACAGTCCATACCAATCTGATGATTAGACTGTTTATCCTGAACAGGCTAAGTCCAAAGCTACCTATATCTAAAATTAATATACAAGCACGTTTATGGTCTACTCAAAGGGAACATACATTAAAATGGATACTGTGGGGGCACCCTATTTACTCCTTCCTACTGTCTTTCTCCCTCTAAATTACATCTTGCACACAACTATGAAATTATTAACACTTGAGAGAAAGGGCTTAGACTTCTACCTACAAAGAATAACTCTTAAATTTTTGCAATGACAATATAGGTGGCAATTTAATATACATATATTTATGAGGTCTCCAGGAAAATGGAGAAAAAATTTCATCTTTCCCTTACTTGATGAGCCATTAAAGCCAAGACTACAGGACAAGATTTAGACAGTGTAACTCTCAGCAAGAGCATACAAGAGATTCCCTTTGGGCAATTCACTACACTTTTATACAAGTTCTGAAAAAAAAATCCAGCAGGAATAGGTTGAAACTTCCAGTTCTTTAAAAAAAAAATTACTTTTTTCTAAAAGATGTTGTCTCCGTATTTTTACCTACTCACTTTCTAAGCAATGGTGCTTTAGAGAAGAACTGAACTGAACTAATCCTACTACTACTTCAGTAGTACATACATACATACACTGGCAGTTGTGCTATTCAGGAGAGGATGTGAAGTCAGGGAGGCCAAGCAACCACCTAAAGAATTGGAAGTGAAGGTCTTAAATGGGAGAAAACAGGTCTGTGGCTTCCCAGGGAGGTATTCAGACATCAGAACAGTTACTGAAACTCTTAAGCCACAGTTGCTTGGTTTTGTAAAATAGCAAATGTGTTGCCCACCCCACGACACTGTTGAGGACAGAGGAAACTCATGTAATCTGCTAAATGTAATTGCAAAACAAGAGCTAATTAATCATTAGTATTTAGTAGTTAGGAGTCAAATTATTTTGCCTCCCTCCACCAGTGCATAGCACCAGCAAAGGGACAAGCCCCTGCTCCCACCTGGCAGGATCTGGGGCCCTGCCATAGTTAACACTACACGGAGGAGAAAGACCCTCCCAAACACAACAGGGACACTGCAAGTTCCCTACCCCTGGTCAGATAGGTCCCCTTATGCTACTATTAAAGATCCAAACTAACCTGAGATGCCGCCTCCAATCACGACTACGTCGAACATGTGGCCTGTGATACTGGGCTTCTCCAGATCCGTCATGGTTTGGGTAAAATTCTCCCGAGACTTGGGTTTAAAAGGGGGGACCGCCCAGGGTGGAACAGACCCTTGTACCGCCCCTTGACTGGAGTCCGAGGGCGGAGCTGATGTATCTATCCATACCCGGGAAGAGCCCAGCCCTGAAGGCGGAGCGCGCTCTAGTGCAAAGGCTAGGGGAGCGCTCAGGGGCGGAGCTGATCCTTGCTGAGATACCCAGGGAGAGCCCCATACGCAGGGCAGGGATGGCCCTAGCATAGGCACTTGAGAGGCATGGAAAGGAGGGGGCCTATGCATCAAACCTGGGAGATCATACAGTGGAGGAGATGTGGACATGGAACTATTGAGTGACAGAGGCAGCAGGGAATCGTCACAGGGAGCAGAAAATGTTGATGCTGATAACCAAGAAGAGGCTGACACAGAATGCCTGAGGGAATCTTCTGCTGATTCTAGTGGGGTGTTGTCTGGTGTGCCTGGCAGTTGTAAGGAAGGCAGGGATGTGCTCCTGTGTGTAAGATGTTCTTGTGCCAATCCCCAGGAGGGGCTAGACAATAAGGATGGAAGGGATGGAGTGGGCTCCACTGCCGACCCTTGGGGAGTGCTGATCAGTGAGGCAGGGATGGACCCTAGTTCTGACTGGACAGATGTGCTAAGTATAGAAGCCATCGAGGACACTTGCCCAGAAGCCAACGAAAACCTTTGCCCAGATAGGGATGAGTCTGGCATTGGGATGGACCCTACTGTAGATACGCGCTGAGAGAAAGAGCTAAGGAGGGTGTAGTCTGAGGCAACTGTGGGGACCTGAACGCTCTGGTGGTGAACGCGGACGCCCTGGTCATTCCTCTGGCCAAAATTATCACTGACGCTCTGAGGGAAGTTGATGGCACTCAAAGGAGGCCCCTGCTCCTGAACGGATTCGTTCGTCCGAGTTGAGGGAAGGGGTTGGGAGATGGTCCGCCGCAGAGGGTGGGAGGACTCGAACGAGCTGCTAGAGATACTACTGCCTACACGGGACATCTCCCTGTGGGTCTGGGAAGTGGCACTCCGGGCTCCGGGGGCCAAATCCACCTCACGCCCCCGGCCACCGCGGCCACGCGTGACGCCCCTGCCTGAGGGGAAGGCCTTGTTTTCTGACATAATTCTCACAGCGGCGGTAAGCCGCGAAGGGCTACCCTAAACCACCCCCCTCAAAGGCGCCTGGCTTTCAGGGCCCAGCCATGTTACCAGTCAGCACACAGAAGCCTAACCCAAGCGCGCCCGGTCCAACCGGGAGGCGGGAAGGCGGCGTCAGCGCGGCACGGCTCCGCCCTCACCACCTGCAGGCCTCATTTGTAGGCCGCTGGTTGAGGCCGGGCGATACCACTGTGACGCGAGGGGGCGTGTCTGTGGGCGGAGTCCGGAGTCCGCGCCTGCGCTCGCGCGACAATGAGTATTATTAGCCTGCCACTTTCACGGCATTCTTTTTTTTTTTTTTTATCTAAAAGGGATGTGAGCTGGGGCGCGCTCAAGAAAGCCTATATTTTTAGGGAGCCAAACCCGAAGGGAGAAATGAGGCGACTCTACCCAGCTCAGTTTGGTTTAGCCCTCTGGTGATGTCACGAGGAGGGCTGTCCGCGCAGCCCTGCAGGGGTCTCCGGCCTGGTGGGGTGGGGAGGGGCAAAGCGCCACTCCAACGGAAAGGTTCTTGGTATTCTGTGGCGCATTTTCAACTGAACATATCTAGCCACAATCTCAGGAACTATGCGAGAAAAAAAATAACTCATCTACCACAAATTGTTACCGAGATTTAGACAGGAAAGCTAAGGGATGCCTAAGGTGAAAATTTAAAAAAGAAAATATGCGGAGCGGTGTAAAGCATAATGGCACAAGCATTTTGGAGGCTGAAACAGAAGGATAGCAAGGTCCAGGGGCTGGTCACTCTAGTGTGAGTCCAGGTCTTTAGGGGGTAGGGGGCTGGCCACGGAGTGAGGAAGAGTTAGGTAGGGAAAGGAGAATTTAGTATCCTTCCGCAACACTGTGTTATATATATATATATATATATATATATATATATATATATATATATATATATATATATATATATATATATATATATATATATATATATATATATATAATTTTATTTGCTGAAAAGTTCCATACTTACATATTAACGTGTCTCGATCATCTCCATCCCTCCCACTACCCAAGACACCTTCCTTATTATTTTTCTTTTAAAGATGCAGTGTCATCATTTCACTGTGTTGATTGAATTGATCTCTAATAGTTCAAGGGATCCTCTTCTTTACCTTACCTTATGCTCTCTAATAGCTGGGGCTATATGTAAGCCTTAACATGCAAAGATTGTGGAACATTCATGGAGAGTTAGTTCTGTGAGCTTCAATATGTTTACACAGTGAAGCACAAAATTAAAATTTTATTACATTTATTTATATTTATTTTGTGTGTGCCTGACTCAGTTCCCTCCTACTACCACGTGGGTCCCAGGGATGTAACTTAGGTCATCAAGTTTGGCAGCAAGTACCTTTGAACAAAAATCCATCTCACTAGCCCCAAAACACCAAATTTTAAAAATGAAGTACTCTAGCCCGGCAGTAGTGGCTCATATCTTTAATCCCAGACTCAGGAGGAAGAGGCTCTGAGTGCCTGGTCTACAGAGAGAGAAGTGGGGGGGGTGGTTTCCCAGGATGGCCAAGGCTACACAGAGAAACTCTGTCTCAAAAAACAAAACAAAACAAAATAACAATTAATAATAATGATAATAATAATAAATAAAGGACTCTGACTAATTGAAATAATTTTCAAGATATTACCCAATGATAAAATCAAGCTATGAATATAAACAGCATACCTTTATGCATGTGCATTTGTATCCTCATCAAGTATGAAACAGTTAAGAGAAATAAGTGTCTTAACCAAAATTATTTACCAGTATAACTTATTAATTATGATAGTTTAAAAATAAATGATTCATATTAGCAGAAAGAAATAAAGGCCACTTTACCTCTCTTTCTAAGCAGAACCTAAGGGCATAGTCAGCCTTAGAAATAGGTCTGCAGAATTTAGAGAGATGGCTCAATGACTAAGGTCTGTTCTTCCAGACAACCTTGGTTCAATTCTCAGCACCTACATGGAAGCTCACAACCATCTACAACTGCAGTTTCATAAATAAATAAAAATGGGCCTGCCAACAATTAGCAATCTAGAAAGTAAATGGACCAAATACCATTGAATATAATTTTAAAATATAGTGGACTTTAAATGAGAAGTACAATAAATAAATTAGAAGAAATTAGTGCTATAGAAAATGATCCTGATCTGACACAGGCAGGTGTGGTAATAATTCCAGTACCAGAAGCAGAGGCAAGTAGATAGGTAGTTCAAGGTCAGCCTGGGCTATATATCAAGGATTAAAAAAAATATAAACTACTAAAACAATATGAGTGAGGCCTAGTGGTACAGGCCTGTAATCCCATTACTTGGGAGGCTGGGACAAAAAGATTGCCTTTTCAAGGCCTCCCTAGGCTACAGAGTAATTTTGAGGCAGGTCTGTGAAACTTAGTGATACTCTGTCTCAAAATCAAATTAAAAGAACTGAGAATATACCCTAGTGGTAAAGTATTTATTTAGCTCCCATTATGAAGCTGTATGAAGTTTTAATTCTCAGTACCTAAAACAGAGAGAGAGAGTGAGAGAGAGAGAGAGAGAGAGAGAGAGAGAGAGAGAGAGAGAGAGAGAAAGGAAGAAGGAGGAGGAGGAGGAGGAGGAGGAGGAGGAGGAGGAGGAGGAGAGGGAGGGAGGAACGGAGGGAGGGAGGGAGGGAGAGAAGGAGGGAGGAAAGGTGATGGCCATTCAGGACATAGTACTCAAAAATATATACCTTGGCATTTCATTTGAAAAAGCAAGAATACTCCTACTACCTTCCTTTAGCCCAGTGTTTCTCAACCTTCCTGATGCTGTGACCCTTTAATACAGTTTCTCATGTGGTTGTGACCCCCAACCATGAAATTATTTTCATTTCTACTTCTTGAGTATAATTTTGTTACTGTTATAAATAGTAATGTAAATATCAGATATGCCAGCTATCTGATATTTGAACCCTGTTAAAGGATCATTTGAATGCAAAAGATCACATCCTCACAAGTTAAGAACTGTAAGCTCTAAGAACTTCATTTATCTGCCTCTAGGGATCCAGGAAAGATGATTGATCAGTTAAGATAACTTGCTACTATCCAGAGGATAAGGGTTGAGTTCCAAACAACTACATTAGTGGCCTCACAATCACTTGCCCTGTAACTCCAGTCCCATAAGATCTGATGTCTTCTTCTGTCGCTGTGGGCACCCATACATAAGAATATACTCATGCAGATGTGCACATACATGAATAAAATATACCTTTAAAAAAGAACATTTTTATTAGATGTATTCTTCATTTATGTTTCAAATGCTATCCCCTTTCCAAGTTTCCTCTCCAAAAATTCCCTATACATTCCCCCCTCCCCCTGCTCCCCAGTCCACTCACTCCCACTTTCTGGCCCTGGCATTCCCCTATACTGGGGCATAGAATCTTCACAAGTCCAAGGGCCTCTGCTCCCATTGATGACCTACTAGGCCATCCTCTGCGATATATGCAGCTAGAGAAACAAGCTCTGGGGATACTGGTTAGTTTAAATTGTTGTTCCTACTATAGGGTTGCAGACTCCTTCATCTCCTTGGGTACTTTCTCTAGCTCCTTCATTGGGGACCTGTGTTCCATCCAATAGATGACTGTGAGCATCTACTTCTGTATTTGCCAGGCACTGGTATAGCCTTACAGGAGACAGCTATATCAGGGTCCTGTCAGAAAAATCTTGTTGGTATATGCAATAGTGTCTGGGTCTGGTGGTTGTTTATGGGATGAATCCCAAGGTGGGGCAGTTTCTGGATGATCCTTTTTTCAATTTCAACTCTGAACTTTCTGTCTATAACTCCTTCCATGGGTATTTTGTTCCCCCTTCTAAGAAGGATTGAAGTATCAACACTGTGGTCTTCCTTCTTCTTGAGTTTCATGAGTTTTGCAAATTGTATCTTGGGTATTCTAAGTTTCTGGGCTATTAACCACCTATCAGTGAGTGCATATCATGTGTGTTCTTTTGTGATTGAGTTACCTCACTCGGGATGATATCCTAAGCTCGATCCATTTGCCTAAGAATTTCATAAATTCATTGTTTTAAATAGCCAAGTAGTACTTACTCCATTGTGTAAATGTACCACATTTTCTGTATCCATTCCTCTGTGGAGGGACATCTGGGTTCTTTCCAGCTTCTGGCTATTATAAATAAGGCTGCTATGAACATAGAGGAGCATGTTTCCTTATTACAAGTTGGAGCATCTTCTGAGTATATGTCCAGGAGTGGTATTGCTGGATCTTCTGGTAGAATTATGTCCAATTTTCTGAGGAAATGCCAAACTGATTTCCAGATTGGTTGTACCAGTTTACAATCCCACAGCAATGGAGGAGTTTTCCTCATTCTCCACATCCCCACAAGCATCTGTTGTCACCTGAATTTTTTATCTTAGCCCTTCTGACTGGTGAGGGTTGTTTTGATTTGCATTTCCCCGATGATTAAGGATGTCGAACATTTTTTCGGGTGCTTCTCAGCTATTCAGTATTCCTTAGTTGAGAATTTTTTGTTTAGCTCTATACCCCATTTTTAATAGGATTATTTGGTTTTCTGGAATCCAACTTCTCAAGTTCTTTATATATATTGGATATCATTCCCCTATCTGATTTAGGATTGGTAAAGATCCTTTCCCAATCTGTTGGTTGCATTTTTGTCTTATTGACAGTGTCCTTTGCCTTACAGAAGCTTTGCAATTTTTTGAGGTCCCATTCATTGATCCTTGATCTTAGAGCACAAGTCATTGCTGTTCTGTTCATCAATGCTTGCCCCCACTTTCTCCTCTATTAGTTTCAGTGCCTGAGGTTTCGTGTGGAGTTCCTTGATCCAGTTAGACTTGAGCTTTGTACAATGAAATAAGAATGGAACAATTCGCATTCTTCTACATGCTAACTGCCAGTTGAGCCAGCACCATTTGTTGAAAATGCTGTCTTTTTTCCACTGGATAGTTTTAGTTCCTTTGTCAAAGATCAAATGACTATAGGTGTGTGGTTTCATTTCTGGGTCTTCAATTCTATTCCATTGATCTACCTGTCTGTCACTGTACCAGTACTATGTAGTCTTTATCACAATTGCTCTGTAGTACAGCTTGAGGTCAGGGGTGGTGATTCTACCAGAGGTACTTTTATTGTTGAGGATAGTTTTTGCTATCCTGGGTTTTTTGTTACTCCAGAAGAATTTGCAAATTGCCCTTTCTAACTTGGTGAAGAATTGAGTTGGAATTTTGATGGGGATTGCATTGAATTGATGCATATTGCTTTCAGCAGGATAGCCATTTTGACTATATTAATCCTGTCTATCCATGAGCATGGGCGATATTTCCATCTTCTGAGATCTTTGATTTCCTTCTCCAGAGTCTTGAAGTTCTTTATTTTTTTCAAAATTTTATTAGATATTTTCTTCATTTACATTTCAAATAATATCCCAAAAGTCTCCTATACTCTTCTCCCTGCCCAGCTTTCCTACCCAACCACTCCCACTTCTTGGCCCTGGCATTCCCCTGTACTGGGGCATTTAAAGTTTGCAAGACCAAGGGGCCTTGTAGAGGGCCGCGCCCGAGTCTGCTCAGGCACCATTCTAAGATGGCTCCGACATCCTGTACAGAGTTAGTAAACAACCCAAAAGCGCATGCCCCTGCTGCTTAACCACCACCCAGCCTGGGGCTTAACATGAGTGATGGCCAAGCAGCCAATCCAGTTAAGACACGCCTCCTCCTTGGCTATATAAGCCGAGGCTTTTCCGGGCTCTGGGTCTTCCTCTTTCAAGGCTTCAATAAAGCAATCTGTAGAAGGATCCTGGCTTTCATGTGTTTTCCTGCTGGCAGGAAGGTAGCGGTACGCACAGCTGGTGCCGAAATTCGGGACCCTGGGAACCTCACCATCAACGATACCGAGGAAGACCCTCCGGTGACGGAGCAGGATTCAGAACTACAGGAATTGGGGGAGTTCCGAGAGGTATGCACCCTGTATTCTTAGGGATTTATTTGTCTAACTTTACGCAGGCAGGAGAAGCTGTGCTTGGGCTCAGCTTTGTTTTCATAGCAACTCTTGGCTTTATACCCTTGCTACATTGTTTCCACCGTTCCTGCATGATGGAAGGGAAACACTTATCAGTGCAAGCTAGTCAGGATGCCCTAGAAGAATTACAGGAAAGGCTATCAGAAAAGGAATCCAGAAGGCGCCAAAAGGAAAAGAGTAACCGGGACATGTCTAAGCAAAAAGGCCCTTCCCGAGTGGAGAAGGCTCGGGGAGAGAGAGATGGGGGAAAGTACACCCCGGGAGAGTTTGAAAAAATGAAAAGGAGAAACAAGGGAATATGCCCTTGGGAGAAAAACAGAAAAAAGAGGAGAAAAAAAAACCCAGAGAATGCAACGGGTACTGTTATAGCAAGCCTTCCCAGTGTTTGAGGCTACTGAGGGGGCCGGAGTCCTTGCTCCGGTAGAATACATTCAAATCAAGGAGCTTACTGAATCAGCTAATAAGTGCGGAATTCTTAGGAGAAATAAGGTAATTGGATCGGGAGACTAGATCAGGAGAAACCCAAGAAAAGGGGAAGGTGAATTTTTCAGAAATTCCCTGGGGACGCCTAGGTGAATTTTCTCTGGAACTCAGAGAACTTTTTCTATGTAAGATGCATCGTTTGTCTATGTGTGTATTCGTATTCGTGTCTTGTCTGGATGATTGGCTCTTTTGTGTTTTGTGTCGAAAAAGGAGATGGCTGACTATACTATGCTTTACGGTAAACCTCTGGGAATAGGATCTAAGCTAAAACAAAAGGTATTAACAAGAAAAGCTTAAAATAGTGGTTACGTGGTTAAGAGTTCTCAAGTAAACTGTAAGATTTAAAGGAACATTCCAGGCTGGTTTGCTTAATTTTTAAAGGGTTATTATTGATTAAAAGGTTTGTTTTTTCCTTTTCACCCTGGTAATCACAGCTAATAGCCTTACATTATGTAAGAAATTTTTATTATCTTTGCTTCAAATGAAGGAAGCTAAGAGTTTGAATCTTTCAGTGTATGTTGTTCCTAAGTGGAAAGTTTTTGTCAGTAGCTATTTCAAATTTTTGCACTCAACTTTAAAGTTCTGGGGAGTAATAATTACTTCATAAAAGAGCCTGGCTAGCTCAGTTGGTAGAGCATCAGACTTTTAACCTGAGAGTCCAGGGTTTAAGTCCCTGTTCTGGCAAAAAAGTTTCAGAGGCAATATTTAGGGTTTGAATTATGCTAGAAAATTGTGGTACAAAAAAAAATCTAAGAAAGAAATATTGATTCGCTTCAAAATTTTATTTTCAAAAGCTTCTAGGAGATTTTATTTGGCTAAGACCTCACTTAAAGTCTTAAGATGACTCAAACCTTTGTTGGGTATTATCTAAAAAAAGACACAAGCTAATTGGTAAATATGAAAGACGTTACAGAAATTTTAAAAAGCCTTTTATGATTGATATTAATTATAATTTATGGATATTAATACTAGCTATTCTTTTTACTCATGACTATTGAATGTGAAATCATTCTTTACCTCAAATTTTAAGGGCTACTGTGGTGCTAATTAAGAATTATAAAGTAAATTCTCAGATATTAAAAAATGAAATTAAAGATGTGTCTTAAAAACCTGACAAAGTGTTAGCTTTTCATTCCAAATGGCAATAAGTTTGGTTATAATTACTCCTTAAGAGAAACAACAAAAGGTGTTATTGCCTATGTTAAAAATTTTTTTTTGGTGTTTGGCATTCAGATTTATATGAATGCTGGAGCTGATAATAGTGGGCATTGTGGCAACAGCTGCAATAGCCGCTTCTGCCACTGCATCAGCAATTGCTCTGTCTTCGACAGTCCAGGCAGCTAGTACAATTAATGAGCTCTCGGCCGCTGTTACTAATGCCTTGGACATGCAGGCTGAAGTGAATTCCAAAATTAAAGGTAAATCAGCGCATAGATTTGGTGCAAGAACAAATTGATACGTTGTGGCAGTTGGCCCAGCTGGGTTGTGAACGCAAGTTAACAGGCCTGTGTATCACCTCCATTCAATATGAAAATTTTACATATGCAGCTAACTTGTCTAAGGTTTTGTCTAGACATTTATTACAGAATTGGACTGCTGGTTTTGACGATGCCCTCTGAGGACTGCAATTTGCCATTACTCAAGTTAATTCTACACACCTGGACCTGTCGATGACAGAAGGCTTTTCCACATGGATCTCATCGGCCCTTTCTTACTTTAAGGAATGGGTGGGAGTGGGACTTTTTGCTATTATTTTTGGATTCGGTGTCTTATTTTTACCATGGATGGTTTGCAGGCTAAAATCTCAACAAAAACATGACAAGGTGGTGATTGCTCAGGCGCTTGCTGCATTGGAGCAAGGAATTGCTCCAGATATTTGGCTCTCTATGTTAAGGAAATAAAAATAATAACAGGTCATGGCACTCACCCTAGAATAATTTTGCAGAAAAGGATTGTTGCTTGGTTGCTCTATGGAAACATATGCTAGACCAACCTAAGACAGGGATCTATTGGTGAATGGTTTTCCCAGTGATGGGTAAGGCTAGCAATGGATGTCCATAGTGACCTAGTCGGTTGTTCCTTAGCCCCTGCACACCAGAGGACTTAGTTCCATTGCACCTGGTGGGGTAAGGAAGACATGTTTATAAGCCTTGATCGCTTAGGCCCCCAACAATAGAACCTTAGCCAAATCAGGCCTTGTTAGTATAAGCAACATCCAAGCATTGCAATGTCTAGGCCAGACCTTGTTCAAACAAAACAAAAAGGGGAGAAGTAGAGGGCCGTGCCCGAGTCGGCTCAGGCACCATTCTAAGATGGCGCCTACATCCTGTACAGAGCTAGTAAACAACCCAAAAGCGCATGCCCCTGCTGCTTAACCACCAACCAGCCTGGGGCTTAATATGAGTGATGGCCAAGCAGCCAATCCAGTTAAGACACGCCTCCTCCTTGGCTATATAAGCCGAGGCTTTTCCGGGCTCTGGGTCTTCCTCTTTCAAGGCTTCAATAAAGCAGTCTGTAGAAGGATCCTGGTGTTCGCGTGTTTTCCTGCAGGTGGGAAGGTAGTGCGACGCACAGCTGGCTTTTGGGTTGTTTACTAGCTCTGTACAGGATGTCGGCGCCATCTTAGAATGGTGCCTGAGCTGACTCGGGCGCGGCCCTCTACAGGGCCTCTCTTCCCAATGATGGCCAACTAGGCCATCTTCTGCTACATATGCAGCTAGAGACATGAGCTCTGGGGGGTACTGGTTAGTTAATATTGTTGTTCCACCTATAGGGTTGCAGACCCCTTCAGCTCCTTGGGTACTTTCTCTAGCTCCTCCATTGGGGGCCCTGTGTTCCATCCAATAGATGACTGTGAGCATCCACTTCTGTATTTGCCAGGTACTGGCATAGCCTCACACGAGAGACTTGAAGTTCTTATTATATAGATCTTTCATTTCCTTAGTTTGAGCCACACCAAGGTATTTTATATTATTTGTGACTCTTGTGAAGGGTGTTGTTTCCCTAATTTGTTTCTCAGCCTGTTTATCCTTTGTATAGAAAAAGGACACTGATTTGTTTCCAAACATTTTTTTTTATAAATAAAACCAAACATTTATTTACACCAAAGAATTCCAATAATGGATCTTTCACATATGAAGGACAATATACATATATACATACATATACAGCAAGGGATGGCAGGGCCATAACAAGAGAATTGATAGTTTCCCACAATTACAGGTCTACCATTTCTGGTTCACTGGAGATAATGGCTCTGCTCCTGCCTCTCAAACACACTTCAAATTCTGAGAGCAGGTCTCCTCACTGGATGGCATGTTAAGAAAGGACAAGGCAGGGGGGAGAAAGGACAAAGCTTAAACTGAACTCAGTGTGGCCACATCACACATTAGCTCATAAGAGTGCTAACATGAAACTTATATGGACAATATTCCTTTTTTAAAAAGCAATAAATTATGCCCACTAACAGTCTTCAAAATGGCCAAGTCAAAGAAAACTAAAAAAAGATTTTGCCTTCCCTCTCCTAGCAGCTATGAAGCACAGCATGTCTGGAGATGAAAAGGGAAAGCCCAAAGTTGGAGCCCAGAAAGGAAAAGTATCACAAATAAAAACTCAACTAAAATTAAAATCAATTAGGGTTAGGTTAGTAAGACATGATTCTTTCAGAAAAAAAGCTTTGGATCTGTCTGCACACTGGGTAGACTTTTAACATCTTGATGTAAATAAGAGAGACTCACCTCCACCAGAGCTGGAGTAAGCCAGGGATGCAGTCCTGAGAGAAGAGATGGAGTAGCCAGCCAGCAGAACAGTGTTGCAGGATGGACTGGGTCCTCCCTCCCTTTCCTCCCTCCCCTCTTCCCTTGGTGAGCTACAGTTTACAATCTCTGGAGAAGAACATGAGATATAAGCCCCAAGAGTGTACAATGCAGAGAGAGCAATGTGGGAAGGGATGAAATCTCCACCCAAACGCAGCAGCTGGGACTGAGGCTAGTTTATCTTTGTTCTTTAGTGGTGATAAACTGAATTTGGAAGGGGAGAAAATTTTCATCTATGAAATATTCCACATGCAGGTAAATTTTTTAGGGAATCCCCTGAGTCATGAAAAGTCCAAGTTTTTGTGTTTGTTTTGTTTTGTTTTGTTTTTTAAGAAAAAAGGAAAGAAAATCAGCCTATACTTTTTTTTTATGACTCAACTACTAAATCCACAAGCAATGGTTCAGACACGGTGCTTCCGAAGTGTTCTCACCCCTTCCAACCAGGCGCAAGCTGCATCAAGGAGAGGGTGGACTTCCCCACCTCTGCTCAGGCATCAGAAGATAGATGGGGGTCATTACTGCTGAGCACCGGCAGCAGCTGGAACAGGTATCCCAAGTGAGTTGGCAGAAGCAATCACTGGTGAGCCAAAAGTTCAAGGGGTGACAGGGTTGGTACTGAAGAAATCCCTGACATCATATTGGCGCTGCTGACAGATGTGCTGCCCCCTGCCATGCTAGTGGAACTCATTTGAGCCTGGTCCTTCACAACAGTGTAGAAGTAAGGGTGCTCCATGGCCTCTCTTGCAGTGAGCCGTGACTGGTGGTCGAGTCGCAGCAGCTTGTCCAGAAAATCCAAGGCCTTGGAGCTGACAAGATGCTGGTTTTCACTGTGGACAAAGCGTTCCCATCACTTACAGGAGTGTCTGCCCAAGATATCGTTGAAACGTGGATCTATTTCAATGTTGTACTTGTCAATATAGTCATATAAACCTTCTGTTCCCAGAACCTTGGCTATCTATCCTCACCAACTGATCATAATTGTCATGTCCATGGAAAAATGACTCCTTCCAGAAGATCATACTTGCCAGCATACAACCCAAGCTCCACATATCCAAACTATAATTGTACATCTGATAATCTACAAGTAGCTCTGGACCTTTGAAACAACTCGAACTCTTGATGGAACTCTTGTCCTGGATGGTAAAACTCAGCTAAACCCCATTCTATTAGCCGAAGCTTTCTGTGCTCATGATCAATCATGACGTTATGGGGTTTCACATCTTTGTGCATAATCCCCGTGCTGTGACAATAATCCAGGGCTTTCAGAATTTCACACAGGTAAAATTGAATATCATAGTCTGTTAACGTCTGGTATAATTGCTTGAAGTCTGTGTTGTTTACACGTTCAAAACCCAAGGGTTTTGACACAGGGTCTTTTACAATGTCTACAGTGTGATGATGTTGGGCCTACCTTTCAAATTGTCCAAAATCTTTATTTCATGCTTAATTTTCTTCTTTTTTACTGGCTTGAGAATTTTAACAACAAAGTTTTCATTATTTGTGATGCTGATGGCTTCAAACACTTCACAGTATTTGCCCCTGCCTAATTTTCGAACAAGCTGGTAGCCATCTTGATTTCCCCTTTCCACCACAGGTGATTCATAATCCCAGTACTCTCGGTGTGTGTGTGTGTGTGTGTGTGTGTGTGTGTGTGTCTGTTTGTCTGTGTGTCTGTGTGTCTGTGTGTCTGTGTCTGTGTGTTAACATCTGTGTAAACTCTGGCCCTACTTGGCATGGGTCCCCACATGTCAGACAGGTTGACAGACAAAGCTGAACTGGATGTTTGAAGATCGGGCAGTCACTGTGTTCAAAAGCAGACTTTGGTAAGACTTTGTTTCAGACCCTTTTTCTTCACACTGCCTTGGAAGCCTCAGTGGCAATAGCCGCGCTCCCCTATCCTCACACAGATAATATGGCGGTGTCGGAGGAGGAGACACAAGTCTCTGCCACCAGCTGCAGGGAACAGAGAGTTGATACAGCCTCCGTTGCAGGAAGCATGAACATTTTTTTTAAGGCGGCCTTTTGTTAAAACATCTATGAAAAAAAAAATTTTTTTAAGCCGGGTGTGGTGGTGCATGCCTTTTTAATCCTAGCACTTGGGAGGCAGAGGCAGGCAGATTTTTGAGTTCGAGGCCAGCCTGGTCTACAAAGTGAGTTCCAGGACAGCCAAGGCTATACAGATAAACCCTATCTCTAAAAACAAACAAACAAACAAAAAACAAAAACCAGAAACCAAAAACCAACAACAACAACAACAACAACAAAAATCTATGTGTCTTTAATCGCAACACTTGTGAGGCTGAGATAGGGGGGTGGTAAGTTTAAGGCCAACCTGGGCTACAAAATAAGATCTAACTGAAAGCAAAGAGAAAATAAATGGAATCCTCAATTTTCTTTTTTTTTTTTTTTTTTGAGACAGGGTTTCTCTGTATAGCCCTGGCTGTCCTGGAACTCACTTTGTAGACCAGGCTGGCCTCGAACTCAGAAATCCGCCTGCCTCTGCCTCCCGAGTGCTGGGATTAAAGGCATGCGCCACCACGCCCGGCCTCAATTTTCGTTTCTTTAAGTGTAGTATAATTTTCCTTCCTCTCTTGGAGCTG
This sequence comes from Mus minutoides, assembly GCA_902729485.2. NCBI lineage: Eukaryota > Metazoa > Chordata > Mammalia > Rodentia > Muridae > Mus > Mus minutoides. Next base: position 235,004 of record LR750561.1, on the reverse strand, counting down.
AAATGACATAGTTCTGATCAATAAAGAATATTAAAAATTAAATATGGAACTTCTAATCATGTATATCTTAGTCAGGGTTTCTATTCCTGGACAAAACATCATGACCAAGAAGCACTTGGGGAGGAAAGGGTTTATTCAGCTTACTCTTCCACATTGCTGTTCATCACCAAAGGAAGTCAGGACTGGAACTCAAGCAGGTCAGAAAGCAGGAGCTGATGCAGAGGCAATGGAGGGCTGTTCTTTACTGGCTTGCTCAGCCTGCTCTCTTATAGAACCTAAGACTACCAGCCCAGAGATGGTCCCACCCACAAGGGGCCCTCCCACCTTGATCACTAATTGAGAAAATGCCTTATAGCTGGATCTCATGGAGGCATTTTCTCCAGCCTGTGTCAAGTTGACCCCAAACTAGCCAGTACAATGTATAAGTCTCATGAAATTGTCATTTTTCTGTTATTTATTTCAATACTTCTTATTAAATATTTTTTATTAGATGTTTTCTTATTTTACATTTCAAATGCTATCCTGAAAGTTTCCTATACTATCCCCCCACCTTTCTCCCCTGCCCACCCACTCCCACTTCTTGGCCCAGGTGTTTCTCTGTACTGGGGCATATAAAGTTTGGAAGACCAAGGGGCCTCTCTTCCCACTGATGGCCCATGTGTGTGTGCATGTGTGCGTGTGTGTGTGCACGTGTATGTGTGTGTATGGTGTGTACCTTTATTTGCTCTTCTTCGTAGCCAGAAGGTGTCATATTGGCCCTTAGTCTATCTTAACAATGAAGACTGGGCTGGGAAAAATAGAAATCAATAAGGGGGTGGGTAGGGGAGCAGGGCAGGGATGCGGGAGGGTAAGGGAAAATTTCTGAATAACATGTGAAATGTAAATGAAGAAAATATCTAATAAAGAGGAAAAAAAAAAAAGAATATCACTTTGAATATATCCAAGGATGTGAAGGCATCCCACTGAGATATATGTGGATCAATTTAAACAACTCAGAAATGTCTCCTAGAAACATGAAGCACATATTGTGATGGAGTTTCTTAACAAATGACAAGTAACTTAAGTATAAAGAACTTAATGTATAGTGATGAGATAGGAAATCCCTCATCCTGGTTGTTCCATGGTTGAAGACCAAGTTTTTAGTCTCAAATCCCAAGAACTACTGCCCCTTTAAAAGAAGCTCCTGTGTGCAGGGGAAGAATATTGAGGGAAGATTAGAGCTTTCTAAGCACATCAACATTAGTTCTTTTCCAGACTCCAGGTCAGCGGTGATATTGAATCAAGCCTTTTGGATAATTTTTTAAATGCTGGCTCTGGCTGGCTACATCAATAGTCCCCGGAGGGGCCATGTCTGACATTTATAAACGTGTTTACTCTTTGTCTAACCTAAACAGACAAAAGTCAGTGTATCCTCTGAATCATGTGGCTCTAGGCAAATTTAAGTCTAGGCTTCTCTTTAACTCATGCCCTGAACTTTCAATATTTCAAGACATAATTTGAAAAAACAAGAATTGTTTTTTAAAGCCAAGCAGTGGCTTCCTTGAGTAGATTAGCAATTAAGTTTAAATCAGCTTCACTTTAGAGATTGCAGCTCCAGGCATCTCCACTGGCTGGGTCCAGAAAAGGGAGGTAAAATGGCATTATAAGCAGACGGTAATCTACACAGTTTGATCAATATGGAACTTGAGGCAAACGGTACCTTCCTTAAAAGCATCCATTTAAAGGACTTGAATTATGAACCAGATAACTAGCTTCAATTTTCTCAACATGTTATTGTACAAACACCACTCAAAAGGGCTGATGGTAAGTGCCTCCAGATCCATTTTCCATCCTTCCCTGCCCTGCTGTTGTTCCCCTAGGATGCATCCTTTTGCTGTCCTTGCCTTTACAGTTCTGTTTAATTTGGACTCTGGGAGTGATGGTCAACAACTGTTAACATCTTGTTGAACATCTAGCCCCACCTAACACTTAAGCTGAGGTTGTGGTTGTTTAATCACATTAAACCACATCTGCCATCTTCCATAGCAGCTGGTATCCTATAACAGTGTACTTTTCTCCATACCCAGTCAGGTCAAGCAGTTGCTAATCTGTGGATGCTTCATTATCTCTGGTTAACCCATGCCATTCCATTGTAAATATTCCAGTCTTTGAAACTCTATCCAGAAATCCTAAGTAGTAAAGAAGCGGTTATGCATGTATCCCATCACACAAAAAGCAGATGCAATTGGAGGATTGTCATGAGTTTCAAGCTATCCTAGGCTACAGAGTGAGAGACCTTGTCTTAAAACAAAGAAACAAACAAATAAGCAAGCCACATATTTCAGATGAGTTTGTCTTATGCTATTTATCACATTTGATTCTGCCAGCCAGGGTTCAGAAAGAGATAGAAACGGTGAGCTTATACAGCAGCAAGTCTCAGAGGCTGAAAACAGACTAGGCCTAGATAAGATTGTATGGAAGCTAGAAGCTTCTAGGAGTAAGCCTAAAATAGGAGACAGAGGCAGTAAACCTCAGAAACAAAACTTATTCAGGAGAATTAAAAAATACTTTTATATCTGTGCTTTTGGAAATCCCTCATTTATATCTAGTATATATGAAGATAATTTATTTTTTAAGTGTCTGTGTGTATGTGCGCATGTGTGTGTGCATGTGTGCCCATTCTCCTATGCATGCACACCCAAAAAGGTCAAAAAATGGTTTAAGATCTTCTGGAATAGTAGTTGAAGAGGGTTGTCAGTCACCTGATGTGGGATCTGGGAATCTATCTTCTGTAAGACTAGCAAGTGCTCTTAACCACTGAACTATCTTTCTATTACCAGGATCTCTGTTCTTAAAAAAAAAAATGTTAGCTGGGTATGGTGCTGCCACATGCTTATAAAATCAGCACTCAGGATGCTGAGGAAGGAGAATCTCCTTGAGTTTGAGGCCAGCTTTAGCTCAAAAAAAAATCTCAGGCATTAAATATTATACAGCAGTCTTTTGAAATACTTTTATAATCAACATGATGTTTCAAAATTTATGAAAATCCCCACTTAGAGACCTTGATATTTAAGTTACTAGTTAAAATCATAAAATCATCTCTATTATTTTACTATGAAAATTTAATACTTTACTGTGTTTCAATATGATTAGTTTCCTGTGTAATCCTAGATAGTTTTGTTCATTTAGATGCATTGCTATCCTGTTGTGGCACAGAAACCATTAAAATAATCTTCCTTAAATAGCCAGCCAAGACTCACCGGTTGTTTTTTTTTTAAAGCCTATTGATTTCTAGTGGTAATGACCTCTTTAGCTGGTATTCTCTGAATAATCAGAATAGTGGTTTGGCTCTATTGAGTCATGGAGGTAATAACTTCCATGGAAAGTGTTCCTAAAAATAAGCATTTCTAGGAACAAACAAATCCGTATCTATTGCTTTTCCTACTATCATTATTGAGACTGCATTTGCCCACAATTAAAGAACAAAGCACAACGTGCCAAGTTGAATATGTCACAGACATTGTTTGCTTATAAGTACTTCTAGGTTTTACAGAAATCATCCAGCAGCCCTTTCAACATTTTGATTTAATTTTTTTCTACTAAATTATCTTTAGGTTACATAGTTACAATTGCAAGGTTTCCAGTAATTCCTGTAGAAACACTTCTATTTTGGATTTGTGTTAGTAACTTAGATTCTATATTATCTCTGTTTTGCAATTCAGTGTAGAGTAGCAGGATATTCCAATGTACAGTGACTGCAAGAGAATAAAGCTTACTCTTGTTTACCATGTTTGTCCTTCACATCATATTTGCCCTCCCCAGGCTTCTCTTTCTGTTTCAGATAACAATACTATGTAAGCTTAAACAAAAAGGCTTGAAATTTATTCATTTGACATATATATATATATATATATATATATATATATATATATATATATATATATATATATATTCTACAAGTAAATTGAAGTTCCCAGAAAAAACAAAAACAAAAACAAACAACAAAAAAACAACTATGTTAAAGATTCTCCAAACCTGTTTGATTGGTTAAAACTTCAGGGATTGTTAAGCAGCAAAATATTACAGGTTCAGAGCCAAAGTGTCATAGTATCCAACTACTCATTGTCCTCTTCTGTGCACAACCTAACATCCAACCTTGTGACTATTACTATTAGGTAAGTCCTTTTAGAATGTACTAATAGACCACTAGCTTTCACTAACCCAAAGAATAAGAATTCCATAAGATAGAATCTGAGGTGTATAGGTGAGATTTCTCAATATTGCTGTAACCTTCTACCTGATGGTCTCAGCTATGTGTGCCCTACCCCAGCCTTGAGCAGGCTGATTCAGACCTTGTGTTTGCTACAGCTGACTAGCCCACTAGGGTGGAGTCTTTTGACCTAGGTAAAGTATATTTTCCTGCCACATCTGCTGCTTCCTCCAAGACCCCACAACCTGCTGAGAGGCTGAACCTGTTGGCCTGACTAGATCCTGACATAGCAAGGAGATCCTGGCAAAGTGGAGGATGGGTTTCCCCCCTTTATAAGCTCAGACTCATAAGTAAACATTTGGCCTTGATCAGCAATGTCTTGGTCTCATTCTTCTCTTGCCTTCCATCCCACACAGCCCCAGCTTTCCTTTCAGGAATGCAGTAACCCATGGCCGCAGGCAGCTACACTTATGTATTTTAAAAATGCTTTGATTCATGGCTTTCTTTTGTTCAATGACTGGGCAAACTTTATCAAACTATTACCATTTTAGATAATAGTATTTAAAGTCAAGAAAATCTGTGTTTCCTGTCAGTGGGCACTCGTATTTGGCTTTAGCATAAACTCTTTTATTATTTTGGAGGTGGGGGTTGGATTTATGCATGGAAAGATGTGTATATGAGGTATACTAGCATTACGTATTTGCTTATCTTTTCTTGTTAATCTCTCTGGGTTCTATTGGTCATGTCTAAGGAGACTTTGTATTTAAGTTAATTGTGTTATGACAATGTCCCATCTCCAAGTTAGGTTCTTTACCTTCAGCATATGTTCTATGTTCCAATAATAGAAGCATGATACTTTATAATTCCATTTTTTTTTTTTTTTGGTTTTTCAAAACAGGTTTTTCTGTATAGCCCTAGCTGTCCTGGAACTCACTTTGTAGACCAGGCTGGCCTCAAACTCAGAAATCTGCCTGCCACTGCCTCCCAAGTGCTGGGATTAAAGGTCTGCGCCACCACCGCCCGGCATAATTCCACATTTTTATTTTTGTTGTTCCCTGGGCTTTATTCTCTCTACATATAAAATTTTACCTGGAAAATTTCTATTCAGTTTTCTATATTCAGTTAATAATAATATTTTTNAAGTTTTTTTTTTTTTTTTTTTTTTTTTTTTTTGGTTTTTCGAGACAGGGTTTCTCTGTATAGCCCTGGCTGTCCTGGAACTCACTTTGTAGACCAGGCTGGCCTCGAACTCAGAAATCCACCTGCCTCTGCCTCCCGAGTGCTGGGATTAAAGGCGTGCGCCACCACGCCCGGCTAATAATAATATTTTTATGGATCTTATTTTATTAGTAAATATTGTGAGTTCCACTCATTGCCAATTGTCTGTCTTTCTAAACAATACCCTTTATTTTCTTTTTTTTTTTTTTTTATGTCCTCAAAGAATATTTAGGGTTTTCTACCTCCTCTCACCTTTTTGTGTATTGTTTGTTTTGGTCACTTTCTTGGCTGTTTCAAACTTGCATTTCTGTTAATGCTTGCCATTTGCCATGTCAGAACATTTCAATGGGACCCTTTCATAATGTTTACATGAAGATCATTAAGACAAAATCTAAATATCCTGTTCATCAAACCATCTCAAGCTCATTCACCAGGAGTATCAGAGAAGATTTAGATTGAATCAGCAGTTCTAAAACTGCCTCAGAGGAGATGATATATTTAATAGGATTATCTCCTTGCTTCAAAGAGGACAGCCGATGCAATAATCCTAATTCATTCAAGATATCAGCTTCCTGGCACATCAAGTCAGAGATGGAAAACCCTTAGGCTTCTAATCTTTTTTTTTTTTTTAACTTGCTTTCTATCTCTCTTACACCTCTGTTCTCCTTTCCTCTCTGGCCCAAATCACTAAGTAAGTTGTAAAATATTACAACTGAGTTTAAAATTTTAACCATTAATGCATGCTTAGACAAATTGGTCTCAAGAAGAATTTTACTAAGAGCCTTTCCAGGTTGGTCTGTATTTTCACATGCATTCACAACCACTTATTCTGGCTTGTATAATAGCCTATGGTTTGTCAGGTGAGCGCCCACTGTAAATTCTAGATCTTCTTGCCTTCTTCTTCTCCTCCTCCTCCTCTTCCTCCTCCCCCTCCTTCTGCGTTTTCTTCTTCATCTTCCTTGTCCTTTTATTTTATATATAGAAGTTTGATATATACAGAATCTTGATATATATTCTAGGTTGGCATTGAACTTGCAATCATCCTACTTAGCTCCTTCAGTAGAATTACAGGTGTGCAGTACCATACTAGGTTCTTTTTCATATTCTTTCTCTAATATAGAAGAACTTCATATTACATTCAGGTGAATATTTTATTATTGCAATCATTTACTTTGTTCTCACCAAATTTCTGATTACTGTATTGTTCATATTTTGATAAAGACCTGGTCAAATAGTGAATGTTTCTTTCAATAGATCCTTCCACCTCTATTACTACTCCTAACATGTCTTCCTAAGTTATTCCATAAAAAAACTGTATACATTTTATATCTCTTTATATAAAAATAAGTAATCACATACATGTAGAGGAATTTTGATTCAGCAACATGGCTGCTCTGACATGAGATAACATCCAAAGACCCTTTAGGTCTGTATAATCCAGCTGGAATGCAGACAGACACACCTTTAATACACATCTGAAATTCCTCTGGCTGGAATATGATAAACCCTTAGTACATACCTTTAATCACAAACAACTTAGGTAGGGTTAGTTTGTAGAAGGAAGCAGCAATGTTTGAAAGTGACATGTAATTGAAGGGCAAGCAAAGAGATGAATCAGAGAAAGATTTGACAGCATAAGTCAAAGATAGGATGCACTCAACTTCCACGAGAAAAGACAAGAAAGAGAAGCTATTTAAGAGCAGCAGCACAGAGAGCACAGTTCAGTTGAGTCAGTACTTGCAGTAGAGTTGAGTTTGACCCTGAGTTTTTGCAGTTCAGTGCATGTCAAAAGAGGCAATTGAAGCCAAAGAAATAAGAAAGAAATAGAAGATTATAACAGACTGCCATAGTTAGTTTGATGTCAAGATAAGCAAAAAAGTCAGTTGCTGGGAGAGAAGACAGATGGAATCAGTCAGCTTGGAGAGGAATTTCAGCCAGAACAGCTGAATTGAATCAGCCCTCCAGAGCTCAGAAAAAAGAAAGAAAGAAAGAGAAAAAGAAAAAGAAAATGGGAGCTTATTCAGCAGTAATCCCCCCCCCCCCAGATGACAATTTCATTAAGTGAATAAAAGTTACATTTACACACAAGTGGAGCAAGTGGACTGTACTACCAGACAGAAGAACTGGTAAGTTTGAGGCAGCCTAAACCCTGGGAAATCTCAGAATTGAGAATGGTAGGTGTGAGGTTAGCTCCCTGCCAAACTACCTGATCTGGAACACATAATCATGACACTCCACTGAGAGTCACATGACAATTGGTCATGTAGCATAAAAACTTGGGGTTCTCCATATTAATGAGGTATCTAGATAGGCCCCAAGTGTTTGGTCAATGAGCTTCCCCTCCTGGGCATTCCTTCCACAAAGGTATTTCATCCCTGGTTCACTATGAGTAAGATCTGTCAGCAGATAAAGCAAGTTTGGACAAGCAAGGACTGTCTTCTTCATCAAGGATCATCTGGGGGAGGAGTGCTTCATCCTGAAGAGCTAGGCCTAAATCTCCCAGAGAAGGCCTTCTCTCTTTTAGCCTCTTTGTACTCTCTATGCACTGACTAGAAACCAAACAGATTCAGCCCCCATCCCGCCACCCACTTCCTTCCTGGAGCATAGGAAAGTGAGGACCTGCCTGCCACCTTTCTCAACTCCTTGAGGTCTCCAGTGGCATCTGGATACACAGGAATCTGGGAACCACACCATCTATTCCATACCTCACTGTTTCTCACCCAGAAAAGCATGGGCAGGACTCCTATGGCAGACTGTGTTCTGCCTCACCTAAGTAGCTTTCTGGTGGTGCTTGGACACCTCCAGACATGACCAGGCAGACATGCAGACATACACATACACACACACACACACACACACACACACACACACACACATCAACATACATTGTAGTGCTTAGGATGCAAGCCAGGGCTTCATATGTGTGAGCCAAGTGCTTTGTCACTGGGTTACATAATCATTCCTTACAGCTCAATTCTTTTGACAACGTTTCTTGTGTTGAAAATTATTTTTCTATCTTATTTTTGTTAGGATTTATTTAAATAAAATTGACACATAGCAAACTATATATGTTTATATATATTAAGAAACTGAGAATTCTTGTTCTGAATGTGCTGCTTCATGACTGTAATACCAGTACAGGGAAAGCATAGCTGGAGGATTATGAATTCAAAGCCAGCCTAGAGAGTAAGCATGTTTCTCAAAGCATAGCAAAATAAATAAAAAATGAGAGAAAAATAAAAGGAAAGAAAGATAACATACTAGCCCTTACATTTCTTTGAGCTACTTTCTTACTCCCTTCTCCCACCCAACCAGTACATTTAACTGGCAAGTAAATGTTGTAGATAGCCCTGGGGCTAATTATATTTTATGTCAATTCTGTTCTCCTGTGAGAGGCTGTGAACAAGGAATAAGTCAGCAGTCAGGTGATTTCTTTTAAACCTTCTTCACACCTTAATTTGTAAAATAAAGGAGAGCTGATGGTTGGGCAGATAAAGTGGAGGGTGGAGTGGAAAGAAATAAAAAGAAGGAGGTGAGAGAGGGGGAAGGGAGAGAGAGAGAGAGAGAGAGAGAGAGAGAGAAGAAGAAGAAGAAGAAGAAGAAGAAGAAGAAGAAGAAGAAGAAGAAGAAGAAGAAGAAGAAGAAAAAGAAGAAGAAAAACAGAGCAGAAGCACATGGCCTGGAGAATCCGAAAGTTATAAGGGGTCTCATAGCATGTGAAAGATGGTAGTGTAGTGGTAGATATGCCCAATCTAGGCACACAGCATGTATTCATATTGAGTTGTGTTTTCATTGCTGGGGCATATTTGGGTTGGAGATCCAAATATCCACTGATCTTTCTGCTGTATTTATTTGAATTTTATACAATTTTGTATATATTGATCAAATGGAACTTTTTATTATCTGATTTTTCTTTGGCATAAGTATTTTTAAACAAAACAATTGTTATATATTAATAATTCACTTTTTATTGCTAGTAGTGGAAATTTGTAAATATTGACAATTATAGATATCCCATAATTCTTTTATCCACTTGCTTCCTTATGGACATTTGTATAATTTGAGTTTCTCTTATTACAAGTAGTGTTACAATGAATATCTATATACAAGTGTTTGTATGGGCTTATATGCTCATTTCACTTGGATAAGTACCTACAATTGGAGTAGATACCTCATTTAGTAGATATTTGTTGAAGAAGAAAGAATTTCTCCTCAGTTCTCATAAGATTCAAATGGGCACAAATGCCATAGTAAAAGACAGATTAACATCAAAAAAATTGTAACTGTTATATGTGCAGTGCACATCACATGAGAGAACTTTAAAGCAAAGTAACTCAAGTGTGTGTATGTTTGTTTGTGTGTGTGTGTGAGAGAGAGAGAGAGAGAGAGAGAGATATTGAAGGGGAGAGAGAGACTTATGAAGAAATGTTAGGATAAAGGAAAGAGATTCGGGGCTCCTAAAGGTGAAAAAAATATTGAGAGGAAAATAAATTGGAAGATCCTAATGAAACATTTTGTTTTCCATTTTGTTTTGGTGGTGGTGGTTTATTTGCTTTTGAACCAGGATCTCATTCTGTAGCACTGGCCTGACCTGGAACTCACTGTGTATCTCAGGCTGGCCTCAAACTTCCTGTAGTCTTTCAGTTCTCAGCCCTCTAGGACTAGGATTATAGGTATAAGTCACCATATCAAGTCTGCAATCCTGAGATAAATCTTGTTTTTATGTTCCTTCAGTGTTCTGTGAGCTGATAAAGAATGTTCATCAGTGAAGCATGATCTGTTCTTAAGAGGGAAGCTAGAGAAAGATCTTCATTTTGCTGCTTCATTGCCTTTAACTCAAAGATAGTTTGTGTCAAAGAGACTGTCCTAGATTACTTTATTTGCATGATCAAAGCACACTGGGAGGAAAGAGTTTATTTAGATAACAGCTCTCAGGTCAAACTCCCTCTATGAGGGAAGTCAGGTTAGAAACACAAAAAGGATGGGAATCTCCAGGCAGAAACTGAAGCAGTGGTAATGGAGAACTGCTGTTTATTGGCTTGCTCTTCATGGCTTGCTCAGCCTTCAGTACTCAGGATCAGCAGCCCAGGAGTGGAAAGACATATTTAAGATGACATTCTGGTTTTCTATTTAGTTTATTGTTTTAATAAACTGTAGCACTGTTTTCCAAAACACTGCATATTTTACTTCCCTCCAGTCATCTATGAGAGTTCTAGTTTCTCCACATGCTTATTCTACACTATTGGATATTAAGAATGCTAAGTATGCTGGATAATAATCCCACTATTTGGGAGACACAGAAGGAGAATGAAAAATTTAAAGTCACCCTTAGTTACAGAGCAAATTGGTTACCAGTCTGCACTGAATGATAACCTTATTTCCAACAACTATATTTTTAACTTGAAGTGTCTTTAGAGATAAGGAACCCTGAAAAGTCTCTTGAGAAGGATGAAGGGAAGGGATGTTAGTGGATGGAGGGGATGGTATAGAACACGTGTGATATTAAATAAATTGGAGGAGAATACTGGGTGTTAAGGGTTTAAGCCTGGATGGGGAGAGGGATGTGGGATTAGAGGGGATGAGATATGTTAACCAAAACTAAAGATAGATGAGAAAGCCCATGGAAACACATTATTTGTAAGATAATTTAAAATAAAATTTAAGAAGGGAATTTAAGTTCAGGTACCCTACATAGATGGACAATACGCCTAGTAAATGTTGATTATAAGGGAAAATCTCAGTGCCAGAAATGGGATACCTTCCTATGTTCAGGTAGGCCCAGGGGCCTTCTAAGCAAAACAGGTTATTACCATTGCTCTTGGTTACTGTAACTATATGGCAAAAACCTTATTACTAAAGACACTGCATATTTCAATTGCAGAACAACCCCTAAAAGATGGAAAAACTTCCTCCCTACTGGTTAGCTTCCATAGTGATAAAAAGTGCAATAGAAGCTGTTGGGGAGAAAAAGACATCAACTGACTGCTTCATCCTGTAATACTGCCCTGCCAAACAAGATGTGCCCTCTGTACAACAGTGGCACGGGGTACCCAGCCATTTTCCGATTGGATTCAAGGTCTGCTCCTTAGGAAGAATTTCATTCTTGGCACTGTAGATATGGTCAAAAGTCCACAAAAAGACTTTACTTTTTTAGTGGTCAGTGGTTAATGCCCAGATGAATAACTGGTCAAAGTGCTAAGAGTAAGTAACTTTGAGTGCTTCGTTCTTAATAGAATATCTGTATCAACAGCCTCAATAACAGGTCTATCACAGACAGTGGTATGATAAGAATGTAAGGATGAGAGGAGGAGGGCTGTGGAATTCTCTCTTCTGGATATGACATGCCATTGCAAACATGAGCTCACAGCTGCTAAGGCTATCTACATAAGACTCACACAAAATCAAGTCCATTAAAATCCCAGCATTGATGAGGAAGGGCTTGTGATCACTCATCTCTATCTGAGGAGCTATTGAGAGTTATGTCTGCTTTGGGAGAAAAATTCTGCTCTTAGGGCAAATAATTTTATTGTTCTAATAAATGTTGCTTGCTTTTAAAATCTAAGGTCATATTATTCTGTTATTTAAAAAATACCACATTTGGAAGAAAATAAGGAAATAAAATAAATCCCAAGTAGAAATTAGTAATAAAGCTCATGGTTTATATTTCTATGGCAATTTTTTTTTACATATTATGAAAAGCCATTTTTTGCAGCCACATGGCAAGGAGGCAGCTGATAAATTTTTCTCCATACTATTTTAATTTGAAATAGAGTGAAGAAGCAATATTTAAAATGTTTGAGAATTAACACGTTTCTTCATAATCCATGAATGTTTTTTCACATAGTGTTCCAGTAAAGGAATATACTCTGTGAGACAAATATCTTTCCATGGAGCTTAACTAATTGCTTAATTCTAGTTACATAGGCCAAGCTGAGCTCAAACTTTAGGGGATTCTTGTATATCAATCTTGAGTTCTGGCATGTGCTCCAGCACATTAAATGGAAATAGATGTTTGTATGTACCAAACTCAATCCACTGGTGGCAATGAGACTAGGGAAGTATGTCTTAGACAGTAACTGGTTGGTTGGTTTCTTTGCTTTGGTTCTCTCTGTTTCTTACTCTGTGTGTGTGTTTGTGTGTGTGTATCTGTGTTTGTTCAGAGGTATAAATGAGTGAGAAATATGAGATAAATAGGCTTTGACTACCTCAGCATGGCACAATCTTCCTTGCCTCATTTGCTAAAAGAGAGTTGTAACTATACCATGAGAATTTCTCCCCTCAAGAATTTGGGTTAGATCATCAATATAAAAAGAAAATGGAAAAAAAAAAAACTGTGTACAAGTTGGGAATAGTGATATACACCTATAATCCTAGCATGTGGGAACCTGAGGCAGGACAATGGCCATAAAACTGAGTTCAGTTTTGAGTTGTAATGGCTAGGTTTGAGTTCTAGGCCCATTACAACTATATAATAAAACCTTGTAGTCTACTACAAAAACACTGTGGTGAGTATAGCTTACTGGTAGAATGGTTTTCTAACAAACACAAGCTGAATCAAAAGGATGGACCAACCAGTGACGGCGGCTGCCAGGGATCCCTCCCATAATCAGCCACCAAAATAAACACTATAGCATACGCCAGCAAGATAATGCTGAAAGGGACCTGATATAGCTGTCTTGTGGGAGGCTATACCAGGGCCTGGTAAACACAGAAATGGATGCTCACAGTCAGCTATTAGTTGGAACACAGGACTCCCAAGGTAGGAGCTAGAGAAAGTACCCAAGGAGTGGAAGGGGTCTTCAACCCTG
>LR750561.1:185685-221689 GCA_902729485.2 Mus minutoides | reverse complement strand
TAGTTGGCCATCATTGGGAGGAGAGGCCCCTTGGTCATACAGACTCTATATGCCCCAGAACAGGGGAATGCCAGGGCCATTACGTGGGAGGGGGTGGGTAGGGGAGCAGGGCGGGGACGCGGGAGGGTAAGGGAAAATTTCTGGATAACATGTGAAATGTAAATGAAGAAAATATCTAATAAAGAGAAAAAAAAGAAAATGGGTATAGTACTAGAAAAAGAATAATCCATCTAGAAATGCAATAGAACATTTATAGAAATAGCAATGCATAGTCTATGTTTTGAAGACCTCACAGTGAATTCCAATTTACAACAGCAGCAAAGCAAACATCTTGACTTCTGGCTGCATGCTGCTCAAACAAAATGGTGACCAACCAGTTAATGACACACAGCTTGAAGTGCAGTGCTAATCCTGAAGGTTTTTTACTACAGAACACCCTTGGGTTTTACTGATGATGATTTTTTGGGTCAAGTGTCACTGACATAAAATCCCTTTTGCAGTTCAGTAAATCATCTTACTGCATTTTCTACAGTAAAAAGAACAATGATTTATATAAAAGAATTAAATTCTTAGAAACTGCAGCACAGTAGGACAATATTTTAACCTGTTCATATATTAATTTTCACTCAACTTTTCAATGAACCATCCATTGAACTAATATGGATGAATCATATCTAGTATACAGAGTATTTTTTTTTTTCGAGACAGGGTTTCTCTGTGTAGCCCTGGCTGTCCTGGAACTCACTCTGTAGACTAGGATGGCCTCAAACTCAGAAATCTGCCTGCCTCTGCCTCCCAAGTGCTGGGGTTAAAGGCGTGCAACTACGTTCAGGTAATACAGACAATATCTTTTCTTTTAAAAAAGAACTATCCCATTTGTGTATATACACCATAGAACATATGTGGAGGTCAGAGGATAACTTTCTGGAGTTAGTTCTCTCTACCCACCATGTGGTTTCTTGGGTTAGAACTCAGCTCATTAGACTTGGTGGTAGGCAAGTATTTTTACACACTGAGGCATCTTTTTGCCTATACTGTTAGCATTTTCTCTAGGCTCCACACAACAGTTACCTAGCAACAGCTGCCAGACAGGTAGGAGACTATAAAAAGGATGTTTGGCCTCTCTCTCTCTCTCTCTCTCTCTCTCTCTCTCTCTCTCTCTCTCTCTCTCCCTCCCTCCCTCCTTCTCCCTCTCTCTCTCTTTTCTTCCCTTCCCTCCATCTCCTACTCTTTTTATTCCCCACATGTCTCTGGCTGGCCTCTTCCCCCTTTCCTTTCTTTCTCTCTCCTCTCTCTGTCCTTCTCTGTCCCCATCTCTTATCTGCCTTTACCCTGTCCCTCAGGTCCCAAATAAACTCCCTTTTTTATTAGTCCTGTTACATGGTTTGACTGTTCAGGAGAATGCCTTGGTAGGGCCGCACCAAGGCACCCACTCAGGCCTCTGTTTTATAAAACACAACATAGACAATATCTTTTTCAATATCTTAATGGAAGGAAACAGTTTAAATGCAAATATAAGACATGATTTACAAGTTGAAGGAGAAATTTCCTCAAGGACAGAGAGTAATTCCAGAATGTGTCTTTCACTTTAACACTAAATTAAAAGCATTTTTCAAATTTTTATGAACTCATATCACTTTTTAATGATTGTTTATCACTACATCAAACGAATACAGTGACTTTTAAAAAGAAAGCACATGTATATTTTCATATTTTTATAATTTGAACTAATGATATAAAATAAAGCTTTTCATATACTTGGAATTACTTCTAAAAATTAAGTTTGCTTTAATAAAGAATATTATTCTTAAAGCCAGGAATAATAGCACATACCTTTAATCCCAACACCCAGGAGGTAGAGGCAGACAGGATCTTAGAGTTCGAGGTCAGCCTAATCTACAGCCAGTGCTCAGCAGAGAAATCTTGTCTGGAAAACCAAACTACCTACCTACCTACCTACCTACCTACCTACCTACCTACCTACCTAGCTAACTAACTAACAACAACAGAGGATATTATTTTCTTACTTTTAATCAAATAAATGTGAGCATCAAGTTGCCCTAAAGGATCAAAGGTGCTTGTCAGGAAGCCTGATGTATAGAGTTAGGCATTTTAGAACTTTTTAGTGTGTGCTAGTATAATGGGTATGGTGGTTTGAATAAATATGGCCCCCATAGACTCCAGTGTTTGAATGCTTGTCCTTTAGGGAGTGGTAATATTAGGAAGTGTGGCATTCTTGGAGTGGGTGTGGCCTTGTTGGAAGAAATGTGTCACTGTGGGGGTGAGCTTTGAGGTCCTATACTCAACCTATGCCTAATGTGGAGCACAGTCTCCTTCTGCTAGAACTCTCATCTCCTCAAGCCCCATGTCAGTCTGCATACTGCCTTGCTTACTGCCATAATGACAATGGACTAAAACCTCTGAAACTACAATCACGTCCCAATTAAATGTTTGCTTTTATACTTTTATAAGAATTGCCTCAGTCATGGTGTCTCTTCACAGCAATAAAAACCTAACTAAGACAATGGGGAAAATACTACTTTGTTTTAACTATAATTTTTATTACTGTAGATTGTACTTATTCCTTCCTGCCATCATATATATATATATATATATATATATATATATATATATATATATATATATATATATATATGAAATATTTATGTTGTTATTTATTGATGTATATGAGTTTTTTAGATATTAAAAAATATCAACTGTTGGCCTATCTAAGCAAAGTATATTACAACTGAAAACACAGCATTTCTGCCTGAATATCTAGTTTTAAAATAACTACAGACCAAAACATGTAACTATGTCTATCTTTTAAAGTTTCATATTGACTTCTTTCAAAGTTTCACAGTATATCACTTTTGATTATTTTATTTATTTTTACTTAAAAATCACATTATTATGTCTGTGTTTGTGTGTGTATATTAGTGTCTTTGGAGAGGTCAGAGAACAACATGGAGAATTCAGTTTTCCTCTTCCACTTTGTGGGTTCTAGAGAGATTAACTCTGTACATCAGGCTTTGTGGCAAGCACCTTTACCCACTAAAGCAACTTGATGCCCATATTTCTTTGATACAAGATCTTACTGTGAAATCAAGCATGCCTCAAAATCATGAGCCACCTGAGTGCTGTGCCCTAAGTAAGGCATGTATCACCATGTCCTGCTCAGTGTTTCACTCTTAAAATAATTTTCTAAGGGAAATACTGGTTCCTGCATTTGTGTTTCTGCTATTTGTACACATAGCATTTCTGTTTCCCGAACTTCTGAACCCTTTTTTTGTTTGTTTGTTTTGTTTCATAGGGGATTATTTGAGATCAAGCTCCCTGTTTAGCAGAGGTTGTTTGAACCAGAGTTTGGTGTGCAGGACATGTATCAGGAATCATGTTTGTGATCTGTATCAGATAACATGAACCTTGGAAGTGTACAGGTTCAGAAAGCAGGACTAGACAAAGGTGTGCTATATGGAGGACTCACCTGGGGTTGTGGAAGATTTGCAATTAGAATGCCTTTCTGTGTGATCCCATATTGAGAGACAAAGACCACAGGACCATTAGCCTTGACCATCATTAAATGAGATCTACACCTAGACAAGAAGCATGGTCTTAAGGCAGTTGGCTCTTTGTTATATGACGACTCTTTGACAGAGACTATGTTGGGTCTTTTTGCTATCAAACTTCTCAGCAGCTGGGATAATGAATGTTTTGATTTACATTGTTCTGATGATTTAAAAGTGTGTGTGTGTGTGTGTGTGTGTGTGTGTGTGTGTGTGTATACTATGTTTATGTAGGTGCCCATGAAGGCTAGAAGAATGCATCAGATCCCAGAGATCTGGAGCCATACTATGTGGGTGCTAGGAATTGAACTCCTGCCTTATAGAAGAGCAGCAAGTGTTCTTAACTGTTGAGCTATCTCTTTAGCCCACCAGCATTTCATTTTTGTGATTCTGCTCTGGCAGTAGTCGTGGAATATAAATTATAGAGGGGAAAATAGATAATAGTATGGTTTGGATTTGAAGTGGAAGCTGGATCCTAGCCCTTGGGAGGCAGAGGCAAAAGGATATCTGTGAGCTCCAAGACCACCTTGTCTGCAGATAGCCAGGACTACATAGAGAAACTCTGTCTCAATAGAAAGAGAGAAACAAAGAAACAAAGAAAGGTTCTGGAAAGTTCATATGTTGGAGGCCTGGTCCCAATGTAGCAGTGCTCAGAGATGGGATTTTGGAAGTGATCAGAACATAGAAGTTCTGGTCTCATAATGGATAGACTCATAGCTTATTAGGCTTTCAAAAGGTAGTAGGGACAGTAGAAAGTGGACCCACTGCAATAAATCACTGGGGCATGCTCTTGAAAGGTATACTGAAGTGGAAACTTCTAGTTTCTTTGGAAAGTTAGCCAAATGATGACTTGTTAAGGCAAACACTTGAAAGACTATTTTCCTAAAGCAGACACAGTTGAAAGGATGTTTGGATATAGCAAACAAATGAACGTATTTTCTTTCTTTCTTTCTTTCTTTCTTTCTTTCTTTCTTTCTTTCTTTGTTTCTTTCTTTTTTGAGAATGTATGCATTAAGTATTAGCCTAAACAGAGACAAAACACCTTCAAATACCCATAGTGGTGCCTTACACTTGTTGGTGTCTATTGATACAAAGAATCTATCATCTTTTTTTTCATTAAAATTTATTGGAGCTCAGACAGAATAAAAAGAGTAAAGTCATACAAAACTGACCACTGCATTGTTTAGGGATGGATTCACATATGATAAAGACAGTAACGGTACCAGTTACCAAAATCCAAGAGGGGTTTCAACTCTGGAGGTTCAAAGAGACTCAAGTGACTTAAAGGAGCAAATATGTTGTATCATACATACAACTTGCCACACCAAGCTAGTTGACAGCATTTTCTAACAGCTCTTTTAGTAGCTCTGACATCTACAGGCAGGAGTCAGTTCTGGTCACCATTACTCTCCAGTTCACCCTTAGCAAGTGTTGTTATCAGGAAGAGAGCTCTCATCTTGCATCCTAACAACCCTGTCTGTTGGTCTCATACATGGTCTTGGGATCAATGGAGACCAGTTCGGGCCAATTTTTTCCCTAGATGGCTTACCCCATAGAATAGACTGGTATTTACTTAGGAATAAGAGACGTCTGGTATCCCTAACCTCAGTTGGGATATAGCAACTTCAGAATGGCTGCCCACACTTGCTTTCGCTAGTGACCCAGTCAGTTGCCATGTAGAATAGAGCCAGCACAGCTAAGGTGGTTGGGAGCTTGCTGGAGCTTCAGGGTAAGTCTGGGCTTATACAGAGCATCTGGTGTCTGACTCACTGAACATATTTACAGAGTTTTGCTCATGGTCTTTTCTGCTCCGTAACAGTCAGGGTGATGTTGCCTACAAACCCTCAGTGCCCAGTAGAGGGCTCAACCAAAAACTCACGAACATGTCCAGAGAATGAGAGATGGCTAAGTCCTTTAGCCATATGACTATGACACATCTTTGAGGTCTTTTGTTCCTGGTATATCATTTAGCTGTCCCTCAGACCCTCAAGTCCTGTGTTTTGGAGGCCTGTGGGCTGAGTCTTGAGAACTTGCAGATATAGGAGACAGCTGCTAGTTGGCCTAGGATACATAGTATAACCTGTCTCAAAAGCAAAACAAAGTCCAATAAGATGGTTCATGAGGGAAAGCTGCTTACTGCCAAGGCTGACAGCCTGAGTTCAATCCCATAGACCCACAGACTAGATCTTGGACTCTCAAAAGTTGTCTCTGACCTCCAAGTGTGCATATAATGATAACCTGGAGTTACTGTGGTGTTTGTCTTTAGCCCTCCTATTCCCTAGACCATCTAAACAGCCTACACACTTTTATTTGGGACATTCAAAGCTGAGGTATAGAAAGGAGAACATCAAGTGGAAGGGAAAGAATGGGAAGTGGCCCAAGGCAACAGTTCCAAGATAGCCAACCTTGAAGATGCAGACATGTCTGTTGGCTGTTTGGCAGGTCTCCTCACAGGTTCTGCTGTCATAGAGATAGGATGCCTTGTAACAATTCATGGGGGAATGGGGGAGAGATTTGCTTCCTGCCTCTCTACTATCTCTCACTCGTATTAGTCTCCTCATAAGGCTTTGTGTTGGTGGCTCCATGAAATGCGAGATGCCATGTCTTGAAATGGGCATTCCATCCCAGAGTGGAGGGAAGAGACAAATTCTAGGCATGTGGACAACGAAGGCCAGAGAGTCTAATGCAGTACATGTTATATGTCCAGTATGTTCCAGCACTAAGATGTAAAAAGCATAGTTTTCAGAGATCTTTCCAATGGTCTGTCCCTGGAAACTGTGGAAGACCCAGGGAGAACCTGGGTTTTCATAGAACAGGCATGAGAGAATTTCATGCTTGGGGTTGACAGGAGATACGAGCTTTCTAGTAAACTCCTGCCTCTGGCTCTGCCTTCTTATTTGGCAGAAGTCAGTAATCCCTGAGAAGGGAGGGTACCAGATTTTGTAAAATCCACGAAGGTGTCCAGAGCTTCATGTGGTTTTCCCCACCACTTCCTAATCTTCCTGTCTCCATCTGAATCTTCACCTACTCTAGAGATGATCTGGTTTGGGGCAACAGAATCTTGGGTTAGAGACTATAGGAAAGAGAGCTAAAGCTCCTGACCAGGAACAAGAACATGTCTGTCCCATCTGCTGTATATTGTTGGCTTGAGGTTTTAGTAAGTCTTACTTGGGCAGATGAGTTCTTTTGTGTTGCCTGAGATGGTCAGATCTCACTAACTCTTGATTGCACTCATCGCATTTATGTGGCCAATATCTGGTATGGATCCGTTTATGTTGTTCAAGCTCATCAGAGCAGAAGAACTTCCATGTACAACCTTTCCAGTCACATATATAGGGCTTCTTTCCTGTTTTTGGATTGGTGACTCATGAGGTAAGAGCACTTGGTATAAGCTTTCCTACAGTTGTCATATGAGCAGACATAAGGCCTTAAAACTAGGGGCCGTCTCCTGGTTGCCCCTTGGAGTACTATAGGGGCTCACTCTTTCTCCTGTGGAGCAGGTATGGGCTGGTTACCTATGAAAGATTCTTCCTGGACATTTGACAGGGTCACAAGTGAATCTTGGGAGTCTAAAGATAGCAATTGCTGGAACCGAGCTGGGACCATCTCATGATTGTAGGGATTTATGGAGTGCAACATCTGATCAATAAAGGGGGTCATAGCATGGGTCTGAGTGGAAGCCATGCCTGGGACCAACAACATTCCATGTTTAAAAAAGCCTGTGGTGGCAGGTACTGTTGGGGGTACAGAATAAGACATTGTTGGGGCATTGCTGTGGGCCATTACTGAGACTCCACAGGAAGCTGGGCTTGGCAGGCCACCGTGAGACATCAGATTCTCACTGAAGGAAGTGGTCACTCTCAGAGTACCTGACTTTCAGACTAGCATCACATGGGGTCCACTCCCAATTGATCTCTGACAATAATTCTGGGAAGGTGTAGAGTTAGCTGGGAGGGGCACCTTGCACCATGCTTAGGTAGCAACCTAATGAACTGTGACTCTCATTGCATCTGAATTCCTTAGCTGATGCCATATAGGGCCTCATCATCTTTGGTAAGTACTGAGTGGCTGGTGGCTGATGAAATCCACTGTTTCCAGAAGACACGGGCATATGCGACACTGGCATCAACATCTCATTATCCACGGGAGACTGGTACATAGCCTGCTCCTCATTGGCTTGCTCCATGTTGCCTGAGACTCAATTTCAGAACAAACTGGAGGCTGGCACAGCCCATACACCATCATAGGCATGGGTCCCAAAACCACTACGCCATCAGAATTTATCATCTTACAGAATTTAATTGATAGGTACAATTAATATGATTAAAACTGACAGTTATGATTACAAAGCAAGTTGTTTAATTGGATATTTTATTTGTTTACATTTCAAAAGCTACTCCCTTTCCCAGTTTTCCTCTGCAAACCTGCTATCCCATCCCCCTTACCCTGCTTCTATGAGGGTGTTCCCCCACCCACCCATTCACTCACTCCCAACTCACAGGAGGCCCTAGCATTCCTCTACACTAGTGCATCAAGCCTTCACAGGATCAAGGGCCTCCCCTCAAATTGATGCCAGATAAGGCCCCTTAAGTGCCTTTAGTCCTTCCCCTATCTCCTCCATTGTGGTCCCTGTGCTCAGTCCAATGGTTGGCTTTGAGTATCTGCATCTGTATTGGTCAGGATGTGGCAGAGCCTCTCAGGAGACAGCTGTATCAGGCTCCTGTCAGCAAGCACTTGTTGGCAGCAGCAATAGTGTCTGGGTTTGGTGTCTGTATGTGGGATTAATCCCCAGGTGGGTCAGTCTCTGGATGGCCTTTCCTTCATTCTCTGGTCCACTCTGTGCCCCTGTTTCCTTTAGACAAGAACAATTCTGGGTTAAAGTTTTGGAGATGGTAGGTAGCCCCATCCCTCAACCAGGGGGTCATGCCTAACCTCTGGATATGGTCTCAACAGGTTCTCCCTCCCCTTTGTGGGGCATTTCAGCTAATATCATCCCTGTGAGGTCCGGGTAGGCTCTTGCTTTCCTGGCATCTGGGACTTTCTGGTTGCTACGCCCAGTTCCCCATCCCCCATTACTATACACCTCTGTTCAATTTTCTGACCCTCTGGAAATCTCCTCCAATACCTGATTCTGCCCCTCTTTTTCCCCCTCCCCCTCCCCTGTTCCTCCCAAGTCCCTCCCACCCTCAACTTCCCTTGATTATATTGTTCTCCCTTCTAAGAAGGACTGAAGCATCCACTCTCTTGAGCTTCACGTGGTCCGTGAGCTGTATCATGGGTATTCCCCACTCTTTGCCTAATATCTACTTATCAGTACATACGATGTGTGTTATTTTGTGGCTGGGTTACCTCACTCAGGATGGTATTTTCTATATCCATCCATTTGCCTGTGAATTTCGTGAAGTCATTGATTTTAATAGCTGAGTAGTACTCCATTGTATAAATGTACCACATTTTCTGTATCCATTCCTCTGTTGAAGGACATCTGGGTTGTTTCCAACTTCTGACCCCACAGACAGTGGGAGACAAGCAATGAGCATTGGTTTGGTTTGCTCCACCTTGCTATTCTTTGCTAAACTCACATATGTATTGGTTGGCCTTACATAGCATTATTGAGCTCAACTTGTAGCAATGCTGCCACTGTTCGAAACTGGCCCAAGAACTGCTACTGAGGTTCCTGAGGTAGCTTGCTGCTTCTGTGGCATCACCTCAGCCTGGTAGCTGAGCCTGGTCATTTTTTTCAGGATTAAACTACAGCTGCTTGGTGTCTGCTTGCTGAAAGGACTGGACTGTAGCTGTTGGTTTATGCCTGGGGTCTGCCTGTCTAGAGGACTGGTCTGTTGCTGAATTGTATTTGGTATTTGCTATGGGACTGAACTGCTGCCAAAAAAGATCAATCTTGCCCCCAAGGATTTATTGCTGAAAAGGTAAACTTCCCCCATATCTTAATAACTTTTCTCTTCCACTACCTCTGCTGGATGGTGGGCTAGAGGAGAGGTTGAACCCTTATTAAAAGTAGGCCTACACTATATTTTTCTTCATCTCTTTCCTTCTCTGATTTTTGGCCCCATATGGAAGAACTGCTTTGCTCTTCCACACAGTCTCCACCTATATCAGTATAGTCCTGGAAATAGTGGAGCTGAGTGATCATGGACTGAAACCTGTGAAATAAGAAACCACAACATTTTTTTTTCCTTTTAAATTGCTTATCTCAGACATCTTGTTACAGCAACATAAAACGTCAACTATCACATTGAATACACATATGTAAGTGTTTGTTATAAATTATCCTCTCAGTTTATAGTGAGGAATAATTTTAGCACTATCGCAAAGAGTGAATTGCAACAAGGAAGATCTTCTACTGGAGTGACATTAAAGTTGAATGATAGGAGACAGTCATGGTAAAAGTTAGGCAAAACTGTCGACAGAGAAAGAGCAATTATAGGGTTGAGCAAGGCTTAGCTTAATTGAAAAAGGAGTAGCTTTTTCATTTTTAAAATTCCACTTACTTTTTGTTCATGGAAGTATATATGCCAAAGCTCACATTTGGAAGTCAAAGAACAATTGCAGGCATCTTTTCTCACCTACCATCATGTGGGTCTTGATAATCCAGATTGTTTAATTGTTCTTAACACACAGAACAATTTTGATGCCTCCTCCCCAGGAAAAAGGTTTTCATAAAAAAGTGTAATAAGGATGAATTTTGAAGGATATGAAGTCAATCAGAATAAAAAATACTTCCATGACATAAAGTAGCACCCATTTTCTCATAATTCTTGTTTGCTTTATATTGCCGTGATAAAAATTCTGACCAAAAGCAACATGGGGAGGAATGGGTTTATTAACTTCTAGGTCCTAATCATATTTCATCGTTGAGGGAATTCAGGGCAGGAACTTGAGCAGAGCAGGATCCTAGAGGCAGGAAATAAAGCAGAAGCCAGGGAGGAACACTTTTTACTGGTTTACTCCTGATGGCTTCAGCCTGTTTTCTTATACAACTCAGAACTACCTGCCCAGGGCTGCTATCTCTATCAGTAAGGCCTTTCACATCAACCATTAATCCAAAAAAAAAAAAAAAAAAAAAAAAAAAAAAAAAAAAAAAAAAAAAAAAAAAAAAAAAAAAAAAAAAAAAAAAAAAAAAAAAGCCCGAAAGACTTGTCTAAATGTCATTCTGATGGAGGAAACTCCTCAATTGAGATCCTTCTTCCCAAATCTGTCCAGGTTTGAGTTACGTTGAAGAAAAGAAAATCTAACCAGAGTATCCATTAGTATGTACAATTGGCATGCTTTCATGTATCAGGTAAAAATAAATTTAAGGATGGTATACAGTGCAAGGGTGGACACTTGCCTAGTATATGCAAGGTCTTGTGTGAAATTTCTAATATTTCACATAGGAAAGGAAGAAAGAAGCAATGGGAGCGAAAAGAAAAGAAGTAAACAAATAGGTTGAAAAAAATGAATCAATAGGGGCCAGTAAGATGGTTCAGTGGGTAAAGGTGCTTGCTGCTAATACTAAGGAACCAAATTCAATCCCTGGAACCCACTTGGTGGGAAGAAAGAACGAACTAATATTTCCTGAGGCTTAGGTACAAAAGTGTTTTACAGATGTATCCATTGGGATTGGCCTTCATTACTCTGCATTCTGATTGCTTGTAGTTTTCTGTGATGGTCTCTAAAGGGCTAACAGGCCCAGGCATAGCAAACACAGGTGCTGACAGGCTTTGCCCTTTCCCCTTCTCTCTCCATTGCTAAATGCTTGATTCCATTCCTAAAGCTAGCCCTCAAGGTCCATTCCCTTATTTGGCCACTGATTCATTCCTGAGACAAAACACCAAGGTTCAGCAATCAAAATTCATTCTTTTACTCTACTGGCTAGCACAGATTTCCCCTTTGTTCCCTAAAAACCCACCTCTGCAGAAAAACATCTGCTGCTTGCTGTCTGCCTTTGCCTTATCCAGAGTACCCAAATACAACCTTGTTCCTCCTGGGTAATAAATCTCCTCTGTACTGAGAATTTGGTGCCTGGGTATGTTCTTTAGCCATTCTGAGGTCCCCTTACAGAGACTGTATGAAGAATTGTCAGCCCAGATGGGACATTTTAAATTAAACTGTAGATGTAAATGTAGGTTTATATGTATTCATAGCTGTTTGGTATTTTTTAGGTAGATAGTTAATTCTTTATTAGTTTTTCTACACATTCTTACTGATATGTTACCCTCCTTTCTCCTCCTTCTGTATTAATTTCTCTCTAATTAGAACACACCCATTTTTCTGTCCCTTTCATCAGTAGCCTGTTATTATCCTCAAATCTGGCAACAATAGCCTTTAATTTCCTGGTGTCTGTAGTGACTCCAGTGTATGTACTCATACCTAAAGATTTGGAGCTAGGAGCTTCATATGAGAGAGAATATGTGACATTGCCTTTCTGGGTTTGGGTTGGCTTTTTGGAGTCAGGGTCTTACAATGCAGCCCAGAACTTGGGCTTTGTAAACAAAGCTGGCCTTGACTACTGCATCTTTTCTTTAGTACTCAAATTGCAATTGTGAGGAAACATAGACTTTTGAAACAGTATCTCATATAGCCCCAGCTGACTTTGAAATAACTAAGTAGGTAAAAATGGCCTTGAACTCTTGAGCCCTACAGTGTCCACAGATTGCCTCTTCTATAGAGGATCCTGACAAAGATATGTTTGAATGCTAGCCAAATCTCATAATTATTTCATAGACAGCATCAGCACATTCAACAGACCTAGAATACAATGCAGCTTGTCATGGGAATGCAAAATATGCCTATCCCAAATACAAAGGATGGTTGAGCTTGATGGATGATAGAAAGACAGTCTTAGAAGGAGATAATGAGGCAGTATACAAAAGCAGGAAAAATCTTGGGGCTATGAGAAAAAGAAAAAAAAAAAATTACAACCTCTGAGGATAGAATCTGGTTGAAGCCTTGGCTAGCAGAGTAGCAAGATTTCCATCACAATTAAACATCAAAGCCACAAACCTCAGTTTGGCCTTGGTCAAGGTCTCTGAAAGTCTAAGGGAATCCTCGAGCTAGTTAGGGTGGCAGCTTAGAGCTGCATATCTATCCCTTCACTATAGAACAAGATGAAGGCAGTTAAGGAGAAACAGATACAAGAGAGTTCTTTTTGCCTCCCTCTTTGACTAAATATGGTATACAGATTTCCAAAGACTAATGGCATCTTACCCATTTCTCTAGGAAGAACAAAGACAACATTGGACCCTACTTAACCTGGAGATGTTTTTACAAAACAGATGAAAACATAAACTTAAGAGCAATAAGCCATGCCTTGATGGGGAAGAAATAGCTTACCTTTCTCTCACATTTGGTTTGATATATAATATAAACAGTCTTGTTATCTCAGCTTTATTACCTTCCATTCCTGCCTCCTCCCTACCTTTATCACTTTCACTTAGAAAGATAGTGTACTTAATGGCACCATAGAAGGTCTGGCTTGAAACTGGCATTCAAAAAAGAAGATAGGAGAAAGCTTTGGCCAAAAAGCTGTCAAAGAAAAGACATGAATGGACCCAGAGACAAAGAACTTCACCGCGTTCTAGAAAATGAGCTGGGATTTTCCACCCACTGCCTCCACCCAAACACTGAGATTTTCTTGACTAGGGCAAAGGGGAATGACAAAAGTGACAGATATGTATACCAAAGAGCTGTACAGAAAAGCTGAGATCAGGTGAGCTCTATGTTCTGATCGAAATGTACCAGCAGCCTGAAATCTCAGGTCCTTTATTATATATAGTTAAATGAGGAGGCAAGTTAGCTAATCTCAGTAGAAAGGAGTAGGGGAGTAGTCTCCATGTATGGTGATCCCAGGAGAAGGAAGCTGTGGCTGATAACTTTTTGAACTTTTTTTTTTTTTTTTTTTTTTTTTTTTTTTGATAAAGGACAACTGTTCATCAACATCCTTATCCTGACCAGGGGAAGGTCTTCTTAGTCCTGCTAGGTCTGCTTTGATATGTAAAATAGGCACCTCAACTGCTTGTTCAGGGTCTGAAACCCAACAAAGTCAACAATATGCAGCCGGGTGGGGTTGCCCACGCCTTTAATCCTAGCACTCCCGAGGCAGAGGCAGGCAGATTTCTGAGTTCAAGGCCAGCCTGGTCTACAAAGTGTGTTCCAGGACAGCCAAGGCTACATACACAGAGAAAATCTGTCTCAAAAACTAACAAAACAAAACAAAACAACAATATGCATTCATATAGGGTTACATTCACTTCCTGTAACCCATCATTCCATAAAGAAAACCCTGATATACTTAGCCAGTTTTGAAAATGGGGGAACCTTTGAGGTGAAAGGTCTATCCCATTTGCCTCAGGCCGGAACCNTTTTTTTTTTTTTAAGATTTAAGAACAGAGATTTATAGTGAGAATGATGCTTAGGGAAAGAAGAGAGTGGGAGATGAACTTCTCAATGGAGAGTTTTTACTTTAGCCATATACGACACTTTGGTGAATTATTAAGATACCTTCAAGCCGGGCATGGTGGCACACACCTTTAATCCCAGCACTTGGGAGGCAAAGGCAGGCAGATTTCTGAGATCGAGGCCAGCCTGGTCTACAAAGTGAGCTAGCTCCAGGACAGCCAGAGCTGTACAGAGAAACCCTTTCTCGAAAAACAAAAACAAAAACAAAAACAAAAAACAAAAAAAAAAAAACCTTCAAAAGATTGCTGAAATGTATTGCAAAGTGCTTCCTAAGGTGTATACAACATGTTCACAATTAAAAATGCAAAACTAGAGATAACAATGATATAGAAATTAAGGGTATCTTTACTGTAAGCAAAAATTAATACCGGGACAAGTAAGATGGCTCAGTGGGTAAAGGCACTAGCCACCAAGCCTGGTTACATGGCTTTAAAACCCAGGACTCAGCTACATGGTGAAAGGAGAGAAGTTACAGATGCAGGTTTTCTTCTGACTTCCACATGTACACTGTGACATTTGTGTGAACAGGCACATATACTCATATATAAGACATACTATTGACTGCTTTAGAATTATTGACTTCCAGCTGGCAATTATTGACTTCCAGATTTTTAGTCAGATGCTCCAGCAAAGGGATCCATTTTCCCTCCTATCATCTAATTATCTATCTTTGTATCCTAACTTACCATGTCTTATCAATTGTATATAATTTTAGATATGTTTGTTTGGAGACAGGATCATTTTATACAGCCAAGCAAGATGGCCTGAAGCTTGAAATGCATTTCAGCTCTACCATGGGAGTAGGAGGACATGCAGGGACCTCTACACAAGAAAGTCTAGCAATCAAAAGCTTTCTCTTTTGGTTGTGCTAATTAATAGGTTCAATAAAAAGAAAACAAGGCATCCTAACATAGGGTTTCCCCTTCTTCCTTAGTAAATTGCCACTTGCCTATTGTTTATGTCTGTCACCTCTCTATCCAGAGGCAGTCTTTGTCCCTTTGAGGCAAACATCCCTTCCCCTCTTCCCCTCTTCCCCTCTTCCCCCACTTTTCAATTTCTCTGCCTCCTCTTTTTATCTCTTATTCCCTGCTCTTTGTACCTCTTGGGCAAATACATCTCCTTTGTACTGAGAACTTGGTCTAAGAGTATCTTGTGCCAATTATAGTCCTTTCAGAGTCTGTAAATTCCTTCTCCAGAGGTGGATAGCCTGAGGTTCTACTGTTTAAAATTATACCCCAGCCTCAGCCAGCTACTGGCCTACCTGGGCCATATGAGATTCTGTCTTATAACTCCCACAACAGAAAAGTCATATCAACTGTCTAGCAGGTGTGGTCAGGCAGAACTCAGGGAGTGAAAACAGAAGGATAAGGTGTTCAAGATCATTTTCTAAATGAGATTATGTGATAGTCTATGAGTTCCTCATTCAGGTTTATGGGTGAGAAAGGATTGCCAATAAATCTAAAATCAAAGGTCACATGGATTTCTGATCATATAAATTTTAGCATGAGTTGTTAGCTGTTTTAATATTCTTATTTATATCTCAGCAGATAAATATAGTTCTTTTGTAGTCAAGCTTTCATACAGTGTGGTCAGCTGTATCAAAATTCTTGATGGTCAGCTAGCAAGAAATATAAACCAGATTTAGAAGGTTCTTTTGTGACCCAGCCCACAGGTCAGTCAATGGGGTCTGCAAGAGAGAGAGTGGGTACTGAGAGGCAAGAGACTTGAAAAATGGAGACAAGACAGGCTATATGATCAAGAATCAAGTCTCAAGTCTCATTTACTGAAAGGCAACTTATATATAAGCACAAGCTGGGGCGTAGAGCTGGAGACACTTAACCCTAAGTCCAGGATGTATAGGAGAAAAACAAGATGTTATCAAAGTGTGTTCAGCTGTGGTGAGCTTCTTGCAAAAACATCATGCTAGGAAAACAAGTCTCTTGTCAAGGTGGAAAAGTACCACCTGTAAGTAAATAGATGGCTGCAGAGATGATGGCTGCAGAGATGATAGCCACTTTCTGCTAAGCGTCAACTGCCAACACTTATAGGGTTCTGTTCTTTCTCCATGTCCCCCTCAGTTTTCGCTGTCTTTCTCTCTTGCCTTTCTTCAGGCCTGTCTTCAAATTCATGATCCTCCTGTATTAGCCTCCTGAGAGCTAGGATAATGGACATGTATCAGTATGCCCAACTAAAAATGCACTACTTTCTTTTTAAAATTATGCTTTCTAAGCTACTATTAAAGGCAAATTCTTTGAGAACTACTAGAGTAACTCCTATATGGAACATCCTGTTTAAAAATTGTCTAATTTTCTATTGCATTGTACACTTCAGTTACAGTGGTCCATTCCTACTAAGAACCTATGAGTGTTGAAGAAAAATGTATTTTTATGTCCTCTATCATATTTTTTGTGGTAATTGGGGACCTACCCTTGTGTCTTGCTAGGTGATACAGCCATTGACTAATATGTGAGAGGCTCTTCATTTGATCCCAAGCATTACAATAAAAATGAAAAAAGTGAACTCAGAGTTCTGGGCAAGCTATGCAAGCATTATACTGAGCTACATTACTATCATTTGTCTCAATGACTGGCATCATCTTCAATCTGGTGAAACAATTCCCACATGAAATCTTTCCTGATTGTTTTCACTTGTTTAGGTCCCAATACTAATCCAGGCCTTAAATTACTATTTTTTTTTTAATTTAACTTAAATACTTACTCATCTAGTTACTTTGAGACAGAATCTTACTATGCAACCCTGGCTGACTTGGTACTCATTATGTAATCTAGGTTGTTCTTGAACTCATGGTAATCGTCTGACTGCAGCCTCTCATATGTGAGCTTGCCTGGCTTGTCTTTAATATTTTTAAATTCTTAAACACATGAAAAACTGATTACAATACAAAATATCTATCTAGAAACTACAACAGCAAGCTCTTTTTAAAGAAAGAGTCTCATCTATCCCAGGTTGGACATAAATTTGCTATGAAGCTCTTGATCTTGAACATTATATTTTCCAGTTTATAATTCTCCAGAAATAGGATTAGACATGTGTACCTTCATGCTCAATTCTATGCTATGGTAGAGACCAAACTCAGAGTTTTGTAAGGGCTAGGTAAGCACTATCCCAAGGAAGCTACATCTACAGCCTCAAAGCTCTGTAGAACTTATGTTTTTCACACAGAAATTCTTGAACCATAATCTAAATAGCATAGTTGTCATTATTTTCATGGAGCTTATTTCCTCAACATATTAAAAAAAAGTATTAATTATATGGTAAGCACAACACTATAAAAGTATATCAAACAGTAAAATAAGAGCTGGGCAGTGGTGTCGCACGCCTTTAATCCTAGCACTTGGGAGGAAGAGGCAGGCAGATTTCTGAGTTTGAGGCCAGCCTGGCCTACAGAGTGAGTTCCAGGACAGCCAGGGCTACACAGAGAAACACTGTCTCAAAGAAAAACCCAAAACAAACAAACAAAAAAGGTAAGAGACCAACATACATATTTGTATTATTAATATGTCATAGTGACATATTGGCATAGTGACATATTGCCCAAAATATATATCAAAATCTATATCCCTATCTTAAAATATATATCAAAAGAAAACTACATTAAAAACCAATGCTAATTCTATGTGTACAATGTGCTGAGGCCAAAGCTTAACTTTGATTATCTTTCTCTATCACTCTGCACTTTATTTTTTTAGATAGAGTCTCTTACTAAACATGAAACTTGTTGTTTCAGCCAGATTATCTAGGCACAAAGTACTCAGGATCTACTTGTTTATTTCACTTAGGTTCTAGGGTTGCAGAAACCTCTTGGCACACCTGTATTTTTACATGGATGCATCTGTGTTCTTACAGAGCACTTTACCCACTGAACCAATTTGACAGTCTGATAATTTTCCTTTTCTTCAAGACTTCAAGATTCTCAGCTTTCCCAAATTCTGGTGTGAATCCAGTACTCATGGGAACCTATCATTTACTTTGGAGAATTTGTCCTATTGATTTCTACAAAACTTGTTCCATGACACATTTAGATAGAAAGAAAGGGGATAATAAAAAACAAAGTTTAATTGCTAGACAGGATGCTCCTATTTATGCTGTATGTATTCCCTCAGGATATATATCTGTAATAACTGATTATGTTGTGTTCTTTATAACTTCTGACTAGAGCTCAACAGGCTTGAGATTAGTAATCATCTATAATCAATATATTAGTTACCTATGGCTACACAACAAATCTTCTACATCTTACTGTGGTGGTTTGAATATGCTTGGCCTGGGAGTGGCACTAATTGGGAGGTGTGGTCCTGTTTGACTAGGTATGTCCTTGTTAGAGAAAGAGTGTGGCTGTAGGGGTGGGCTTTGAGATCCTCCTCCTAGTTTCTTGAAAGTCAATCTTCTGTCTGCTTTTGGAACAAAATATAGAACTCTCAGGTCATTCTCCAGCACCATACCTGCCTGGATGCTGCCATGATTACTGCCATGATGATAATGGACTAACTGAACTTCTGATCCTGTAAGCCAGCCCCAATTAAATGTTGTTCTTTAAAAGAGTTGCCTTGGTCATGGTGTCTCTTCACAGCAGTGAAAACCCTAACTAAGACACTTAAAAAATCAAAGAACAAGTACTGTACATTGTGGTAGACACGTGTAAACCCAGCGTTTAGGAGGTTGAGATAGGATCAAGTGTTTGATACCGGCTTGGGTTATAACAAGTTATTGGTTACCCTGGGATAGACAGAGTATGATCAAATTTTACTCTGTCTCAACCCTCTCTCAAAATTGTTTTCAAATTTTAAAAACCCACCCAAACCACATTATATATTATATGTGCCTATTTAGCTCTTATTATGTCCCAGTTTGGGATCCAAAATTCAGTACTCAGAAGAGTACTGACTGCTTAGTGCTGAGTGCCTCTGGTAGCTTGGTGAGTACCCTGGGCTCTGATTCTTCGATATGTTGCCATCCAGGTGTCTGCTGGAGCCACAGCCATTCTAAGGCTCTACCAAAAGATAATCACTTCCAAATTCAATCATTTGGTTGTTGGGAAGTCTCAGTTTCTTAACGGCTGTTGGCTGGAAGCCAGCCTCAGTTTCTTGTTATATAAACCTCTTCATAGCAAAGTCCAGAATTCAGCAGTTCCTTTCACCAGAGCAAGCAATAAGTGCCAAAGAGAAAATGTCACTTCCTCATCTATATTTTTCAAGAGACTTCTAGTTTTTCTTTTCTTTCATTTGCTTTGCTTTTCCTGAGGTGCTAAGGACTGAATCAGTAAATGCCAGAAAACTAATCTGTGATTGGACTTGTTCCTTCATACCTTTCTATTGATGTTAAGTTATGCTAAGTAACTCTTTAAAAAGAAAAAAAATCTTTAAAGAAACTATTTTTAGTTGACACTATAGTAGTAGCACCCTCAATCAATAAAAGTTCAGAGAGCTCCACCCAATAATTTCGAAGGCAGCGTTTATAGAAATATTCATAGGAATAGGCAGATTTGACTACATCTGTGTTTACCTTTTAAAGCTATCTGAGCAGATTGCTGAATGCTAACCTGCTATAATGGGTGGAGGTTCAGTTACTTATCATAAGAATATGTTGTTGAGTGGCAGTTTGTTTCCACATTAGGTTAGGTTATAGTTTGTTATTTGCTGTGGTAGGTTTGTCCAAATTTAATTTAACAGTTCTAAAATATTTTTGGATTTTTTTTTTAAAAGACTGTCATTTCATGTGTTCTCATCTGTTTTCTATGTTGTCAATTTTGGGTCAAGAGATCTTCCTAAGTATATGGTCTATACTTGGGTTGTTTTATTTTTCTTTTTTATTAAATTATGAATTATTTTACTTTTATGTGCATTTGTGTTTTGTCCAAATGTATTGTATCTTTGTGAGGGTGTCAAATTTTGTGACAGGTGTTAGTCACCAAGTAATTGCTGGGAATTGAACCTGGGTCCCCTAGAACAGTCAGGGCTTTTAACCACTGATTCACCTTTCCAGCCCCCTTGGGTTGTTTTCTGAAGATTTGATTACAGTATTCTTGTCTTGTTTCATGAGCAAAACATTTTTGTGTTGTGTGTGTGTGTGGGGGGTAGTATCAGAGGGAGTTACCAGGGATTGAACATAGGACCTCTTACATACTAAGTAAATGCTCTACCTCTGAAATATATTTCCAGGGCATTATTTTCTCTTATCTCCTTGAGAATGCAAATAATTGAAGTATTTTTATCCACATGGAACTAAAGATCCTGTAGAATGTTTGACTCCAGCTGAGTAGGACAAGTGGAGGGATGGAATGTTAAATGTCCAGAGCCAAAAGTATCTTGGGATAACTTTGGCCTCTTAGAAAAATAACCATTTATCTTTAGCCCTTGGATATGAACTCACATTCTTATGACTACTTGACAATGGACCATGTGGAGTGCATTATTAAGCTTAGCAGATCACTGCTCTCCAGCAATGCTAGAGCTATGCATGTGACAAGATGACTCCTGAAATCTAGGGTAAAGATTTCCCTGTTTTGCTAGATCCCACTTACCTAATGTCTCCACCAAGGTATTTACTGAATGCATTGATTTATGACATTCTCTGTTCTTTGGCTTGTAAGTGTTTCTGTAAAAGTATTCATTTTAGGACATGTTGTTCAGGGTAATGGATTTGTATTCCTGGGCCACAATCAGGGATTATATCTAGGTTTGGTTCAGAATAAATAATATTCTGATTTCCCTTACATAAAGTTATTTTATATTGTCATCTATCACAAAAGTGAGCAAGTCAGCAGATCAACAATGTGTATAAGTTGAAAAATTACTGATATGTCCTATTTGAAAATTACCCAGAGTCTGGAATCTCCATTCTCCTCTCCCCTCTCTCCCATGTAGCTGAGGTTTGCCATGATCTCATCAGGTAGCTGAGGATGACATCAAATTACTTATACTCTTATTTATGCTTCTCAAGTAATGGGTTCTCAGGCATAGCCACCATGTTTAGCTCTCAGGTTCTCTTTTGTTGGTGTCCCTAAACAGAAACAAAGAAATTCTGAAAAACGTGCTTCAGCCTAACCAAGCTGACCTTGAACAAAATATTCTGAAGTATATGATATAGAGATTTATTTATCTAACATTTATTAACTTATTATATGTTAGAGGTATATTTCCTGGCCTCAAAGACTTTATAGATGCATAGGAAAGGTAGATAGATTAATGGAGAGCAAGAGGCCAGACTGACTCTCAGAATCACACTCTCTGGTTGCAAAGCCCAATTCCTTAGTCTGTATACCACCATGAGCAGGTCTTTGTGTAGTTCTCCACCCCATCCTCACCATAACCTTACCATTTCCAATCTCAGGGTACTAATTTATCTCAGTTTCTCATCACAACCTTAATCTTGGTTCATAGCAGTCCTATAGGACACCCACAGCTTATTTTCAATTCCCTCAGATCCTAATTCCCAAGTGCCTCTTTCCTTTTATGGCAGCACTGCAGATTGTAGTCAGGACATCCTGCAGATGAGGCAAGTGCTTTACTCCAGAGCTATAGAGCCACCACTGTCCTCCAATAGTTCTTTAAGCAGCAACAAGCCTTATGTTGATTCCTATCCTTCTTTCTGGTTCTATTGTTCTTTTTCCTTAATACTTACAGCCTTCTGATACAGTCTTTATTTTACTGAGTGTTTTGTTTGCCTGTATTTATCCATGACAGTGTAAACTCTCTATGGGTTAGAATTGTCTTCTATTATTATTACTATTCTATCTCCAGAGGAAAGTATTTCATATGTAATTTGTAGTTAATAGACACTTATAGAGTGAATGTTAGTTGTATATTCACTTTTAGGAGGCAAAGTGCAGTGCTTATCTGTCAGTGAATCATAGCATTATTGAATTACAAAAGATTTAATAGCAAACTATGGTACTTGTCTCCTAATGAATCAAATTTTATTGAACTATCAAAGACATGGTCAGTCTTTGTGCGGCACGCTTATAATTTCAGCCCTTAAGAGGTAGAAAGATTACAAAGCAGGAGACAGCCTGTGCTACACACCCAGAACCACACACAAACACACTCAAACTCACACTCACACCCACATCCACCTTCCACACATGATATATANATATATATATATATATATATATATATATATATATATATATATATAGAGAGAGAGAGAGAGAGAGAGAGAGAAGAAGGAGGAGGAAGAGGAGGAGGAGGAGGAGGAGAGGGGTGGGGGTTAGGGGTGGGGTTGGCGTGGACACAGAAAGAAACAGAGACACAAAAGAGAGAGAATATAAGGTATTCAGATGCTCTGTTTAACCATGAGGATGACTTTAATGGAAACATTTGACTTATATTTATAAGAAAATAACTCATAGAAACAATCCCAACCAGTTCTTTTGTTTTGTTTTGTTTTTCTAGATAGGGTTTCTCTGTAACTTTTGCTGTCCTGGAACTCACTCTGTAGATCAGACTGCCCTCAAAATAAAAGAGATCCTTCTGCCTCTGCCTCCAAAATGCTGGTATTAAAGGCTTATATCACCACTGCCTGGCTCAAGTAGTTCATTATTTTGCTTTTTCAAGTGGAATATAGAAGAATGCTTATCTTGCTCTTTAGTATTTTGATAGAACACCACTCTATTTACTAGAGTTGATTTGAATTTCAACATATTAGCATAACTTTTCAATTGTATGTAATTTTGTATAGTCCAACCATTTCAAAGTTTATACATAAGGCAATAATATTTGGGCACCAAAATGATTCCAAGTGTAATTTAATAGACTTTTCCCCAAAGCAATTGTTCTGTGTTGCCAGTATGCACATTCCAACTTAGAATTAGTTAGCTCATATATACCTAAGAATAATGATAAGGGTTGAGAGTGTGACTGCATGGTAGAGCAGTGCAAGGATATGCAAGGCCCTGAATTCTCCCTCAGTTATGCTTTGAAAAAACAAACAAGCTACAGCAAATCAAATAAAAACAAAACAAAACAAAACACCCAAGCATACAGGCTAGAGAGATAGGACTCTGGTTCTAAGAGCACTGTCTCCATTTCCAGAGGACCTTTGTTTAATTCCCTACATGGAGGCTCACAACCATCATAACTCCAGTTCCAGGAAATCCACCTCCCTCTTATGGCCTCCATGGATACCAGGCAGGCAAAATACTCACCATATAAAATAAAAATCACCATCTAGAATAACCAAAAATGGAGGACGGGTTTTAAAGTTCACCTAATTTTTCTCCATACCCAGAGCATTAGGTGTTTCTTATTGGATCAGAGCCATTGATGTGAGCTCACTCTCCATTTAATTTTAT
Organism: Mus minutoides; assembly: GCA_902729485.2. Lineage (NCBI taxonomy): Eukaryota > Metazoa > Chordata > Mammalia > Rodentia > Muridae > Mus > Mus minutoides. The sequence goes on along the minus strand of LR750561.1, from coordinate 198,352 downwards.
TTTCTATTCCAGGCACACACAGGAAGGTTGCAGTTTGCAGATTCCCTTGCTTGAGGTTGCAGCACTGTAATTGAATTTTGAATAATGAGTTGCATATGTAATTGGGAAGAAGTCATGTGTTCTGACAGAAATTCACTTGGGATGGTGGGGCTTCTGTGACTTGGGTGGCTGTGGAGTGCAGTCTCCCACTGATTTCTGTTTGAAGAATGTGAGAAGCATTAAGCCACTGAGACTTCAGAGGGTTGTCTCTTTGTTTGTTTTACTGGTTCCTGACACATCTACTCACAATCCATCAGAATTTGTGACCAAATTGAAACATTCAGAAATTAAGTTAGGACTCCTTTTTCTTTTCTAGTGAAACAGGATTTGAAACCCCTCCCCCATCTCTCTCTTACTTGAAATAATGTAACAAAATTTTTTAAGGTTGGGAAACAAAAGGCATGAAACTATAGTCACACAAGTAACTGCAGAGTCATGAATACCATAACAATAAAAAGTGATTGCAGGAAAAGCATGCCTTTCCCTTTTTATTACAGTTCTTATCTGGAATAGTGACATAGGTGAACAACCAATAAATATATCATGTGCTGTTCTTGTCAACCAAAGCAGTTCTAACAACTGCTTATTGTTCTGCTGATCTTTTTGTTTCTGAGATGCTGTCAATGTCTTGCTATGGGTTCAAGAGATCCTCTTGCCTCAACCTTCCCAGTGTTGGGACTATACACTCATGTCTCTGTTCCCAGCTCTTTTGTTAATTTGAGACAGGGCCTGATGGGAAACTCAGTCTGGCCTCAAACTGTGTAGCTGAGGACAACCTTGAACTCTTCATCTTCCTGCCTCTACCTTTCAAGTGGTGGAATTATAAGTGTGAGACACTACAACATACTTAACTTCCATTAGCTCTTATCCCTCAACCAAATTCCTTTTGTCTTCCTCTCAGGAAAACCACATCCTGTCCCATAGGAAAGGGGCATCTGACTCAGTATCAGACATAAGATAGTTACCTGGATCTTTTAAGGAAGGATCTCCTACATAATCACAAGGGGAATAGTCAATAAGTGAGCATTTCAGGTCCTTACAGGTTGGCTCATCTGTAGAGAGGATCTAGGTGCATTGTCAGACATCCGGCCTTTTTGAGGCATCCACTTTTTAATGACTAACATAAAGAAGGGCTATAAAAGTCCCCTTATTTGGGCCTAACAGAAAACAACTGTCAAATGGACAACATGATCTGAGATCCCTGTTGGATGGAACTAATTGTCTGTATCAAGCCTGTATGGTAGCACACCTTCTTTCCTTGTTTCTCATTCCTTTCAAGCATGTTCATGTCTGTGTACTCCAGGCTCTATTGCAGTCTGTTTCGCAAGAGCTGAGGCATGCTGGCATCTTCAGTTATCACTAGGCTTCTCATTCCTTTCCTTTCCAGCATTCTTTTATTGCTGATTATTACCAATAACCAGAGGCTTCACAACCACAGTTCAAACAACAACAAAGAATTGCAAAGCATTCCAAGGAAAGACTACTCTGTCACATTACAAATGCTTTACCTCTGGAGACATGGCTTATTTGAACATCCAAATAAACATCATCAGACACCCCCCCCCCCCACACACACACACATAGCAACCTCTTAAGATGCCCATGATGAGCCTAAAGTTTCTCTTCTGAGACACCAGAAATTCTCATGTCCCACTTACCTGGGAGTGTCTTGTCCTCTGGACTCAAAACATCGGTCTTCTCAGGGTGTTTTCCCCATAGTTTCAGTTCTCATAAAGCCTTTCCCGAGTTACCAAAGTTAACATCTCAGGTACCTTGAAATATGGCATGCCTGGGGTGCTGGGGTCTGATTAAAAGAGACTCTAGTGTCATCAATGCTGCCAAATAGTCAGGATGGTTTACAAAGAAGAATCCCAGCAACAGGAGAGGTGCTACTTAAATGATGACACTAGAGCACATAGAACTATATGTATCACTTTTCAATGTGATGACCTGGGATTTACATGGTACTTCCCCTCAAAGAGGATGGGAGATATAAATATGATGCAGATATTGTAAAGCTAGACACTGAGAAAAGCAAGGCATTATTTTCAAGGTGTTTTAAAGGCAAACTTTTTGAAAAGTGCCAGGCTCAATGAGTTGCTTGTTGGCAATGCTATGTAAAAATCTTATTGTCAGGTGTAGTGGTTGTGTGCCTTTGATTTCTGTGAGTTCGAGGTCTAATTACTCTTTGCCTCAGGACTGCTTCCAGGTTTTCAGGCCTGCCAAGCGAGTCACTACTGGAGTCACTACTGGAGTTCCCCCTGTTTTTTTATTTTTTAGATGAAGTTCCGGAATGTCCCGCCTTGTGGTAGTAGTTTCCCCTGTCTGATTTTCTAGGACGTTGGAACACTGGCAGAAGGCTTAGCTAGGTCAAAATTCAATCTTTGAAAGGACTATAATAAAATCCTATTAAATGAGAGCACGTGGATCTATACACCAGATTAACTCGGGGATATATGGGTAGCAAGAATGTTTTCCCAGGAGATGAGTTCCTTTTGAAACTCTGTGTCTCGTGAGCGCTTTCAAGTTTTTCAACTTTGTCAAGCAGCTTCATTGGGATGTGTGTACCATTCTGCTCCTTTCTTTATTTTTCAGTTGATTTTCTAGAATGTTCCGCTTTGTCGGAGCTACAGATCTCAGAAGAGCTCTAAGGATAATTGGAAACACAATGGTTACTAATAAAATAATGCCAATAATAATAGCAAGTAGGATTATATATTGAAACCAATCCAGGAGACTCAAAGCACTTAGGGTTTTTTTTTTTTTTTTTTTTTTTTTTTTTTTTTTTTTTTTTTTTTTTTTTTTTTTTTTTTTTTTTTTTTTTTTTTTTTTTTTTTTTTTTTTTTTTTTNGGTTCCGGCCTGAGGCAAATGGGATAGACCTTTCACCTCAAAGGTTCCCCCATTTTCAAAACTGGCTAAGTATATCAGGGTTTTCTTTATGGAATGATGGGTTACAGGAAGTGAATGTAACCCTATATGAATGCATATTGTTGTTTTGTTTTGTTTTGTTAGTTTTTGAGACAGATTTTCTCTGTGTATGTAGCCTTGGGGCGTGGGCAACCCCACCCGGCTGCATATTGTTGACTTTGTTGGGTTTCAGACCCTGAACAAGCAGTTGAGGTGCCTATTTTACATATCAAAGCAGACCTAGCTAAGGGGGACTAAGAAGACCTTCCCCTGGTCAGGATAAGGATGTTGATGAACAGTTGTCCTTTATCAAAAAAAAAAAAAGTTCAAAAAGTTATCAGCCACAGCTTCCTTCTCCTGGGATCACCATACATGGAGACTACTCCCCTACTTCTCTCTACTGAGATTAGCTAACTTGCCTCCTCATTTAACTATATATAATAAAGGACCTGAGATTTCAGGCTGCTGGTACATTTGATCAGAACATAGAGCTCACCTGATCTCAGCTTTTCTGTACAGCTCTTTGGTATACATATCTGTCACTTTTGTCATTCCCCTTTGCCCTAGTCAAGAAAATCTCAGTGTTTGGGTGGAGGCAGTGGGTGGAAAATCCCAGCTTATTTTCTAGAATGCTGTGAAGTTCTTTGTCTCTGGGTCCATTCATGTCTTTTCTTTGACAGCTTTTTGGCCAAAGCTTTCTCCTATCTTCTTTTTTGAATGCCATTTTCAAGCCAGACCTTCTATGGTGCCAACAAGTACACTATCCGCCTGCCTCTGCCTCCCGAATTCTGGGATTAAAGGCGTGCACTACCATGCCCAGCTACTTAGGTTATTTTTTAAGTCTCTGGCCAATTCATCAATGTTCCAAGTGTCCAAGTGACTTCTGCTAATATCTGAAATTTCTGCCTTTCTAGCTTTAATATTTGCTATATCTTGCCCTATTGCTAGAACTACCTTTTTAAAAGCATTAACCTCTGCCTCCAGTTTCTTATCTATAATATGTAGTTCTGACAAAGCTATGGAAATATTCCTATGCTTATCCTTAACAAAATGAGCCCTATGTAGATGCTGATCTAAAGCTGTGGTAGATACTGCAAAAGAAGTTAGAATTACAATTAAAGCAGTAATTCCTAAAACCGTTCATTTAACCTTTTCAAAGTTTGCATTCTCGAATCCTCAAACCAATGATCATTTCTTAACTCTACAGGCAGCAAAAAGTAAGCAGGTCTTTTTAACAACATCATAACAGCAGATTCCTTATCTAAGTTAGGATCTACACAATTTGATAATTGACAAGGATTAAATAATACGAAAAGATTTGCCAAGATTGGTGATCTTAACTCTGTTAAAATTATCTAAAAATATAGCATAAGGGTAATAAGGCACACAAGCTTTCAAAGCTATGGGGGAGTTGGTCTAAATGACCAGAATGTGTCTCTGATGACATCTTGTCCAATACTCTGTAGCAATTCCTCTGCTTCATGAGTCAGCTCTTTTAAGTGGTCCCCAAGTCAACACCATGTCAGCTCTCATTGCTGCAGTCTGTGGAGGGAGATAGGAAGAGTTTCTTCATTCTGCTTGCGAGTGTCTGCTCTCCTTGATTCCTCCTTCTCTGTGCGCTCAATGCAGCTTTCCTGTCACCACTGTCAGGGCACTCAGGAACTCACAGGTCAGCCCGTCACAGGAACCTTTCTGGAAACTATCATGCTCCTGCAGCTTCTGTGGAAAAAACACAAAGATTGTCCCATTTCCCCCCATACTAACTTCCTGTTCAGGATCATGCCATGTGCCAATAAGTGGATCCTTTCACTTCACTTAGGCATATGTATGCCTGGTTGTAGAATACTATAAGGTACTCACTCAGCAATGAGGTTTTTGGCATCTAAATTTTAGCGTTGCAATAGGATGTTAAAACTTTACTTGTAGATGAAAAATATGATTTTATATTAATGTTTTCTTTGCCAAAGAATGGCTGTGGAAATATTTAATTAACAATAACTAGAATATGTAGCTAATATTTGATTAACACTGGTTATAATTGATACCAATTGATCTCAGCTTTCTCTACTTTTCACAAAGCTTTTTTTGTTTCTCACCAGTTACTTTGAATCTTACTTGATAGTATCTAACAAAGGCTTAAGTTCTGTGGTGAGTTTAAGATGAGGTCTTAGCTAATTAACATCTCCTGGAAGCTTTTGAAAATAATTTGTAATAAGCAACATCCCTTTTTTTCTAAAATTTTCTTGTACCACAATTTTTCTAGTATAACTAAAACCCTAAATATTGCCTCTGAATATCTTTTATGGAGCAACAGCTACTCTCTAGGACTTTAAAGTTCATTATGTGACAGCAAAGCTTTGAAGTAAATGTTTCTTTAGAGGCATTTGCTATTAAATTACTTTTCATTTAAGAAACAGTATACACTGAAAGATTCAAACTCTTAGCTTCCTGTATTGAAGCAAAAACAATAAAAATTTCTTACATAATTGTACTGGCTAGTTTTTGTGTCAACTTGACACAGCTGGGTTATCACAGAGAAAGGAGTTTCAGTTGAGGAAATGCCTCCATGAGATCTAGCTGTGAGGCATTTTCTCAATTAGTGATCAAGGGCTCCTTGTGGGTGGGACCATCTCTGGGCTGGCAGTCTTGGGTTCTATAAGAGAGCAGGCTGAGCAAGCCAGGGAAAGCAAGCCAGTAAAGAATATCCCTCCATGGCCTCTGCATCAGCTCCTCCTTCCCGACCTGCTTGAGTTCCAGTCCTGACTTCCTTGGTGATGAACAGCAATATGGAAATATAAGCCGAATAAACCCTTTCCTCCCCAACTTGCTTCTTGGACATGATGTTTGTGCAGGAATAGAAACCCTGACTAAGACAATAATGTAAGGTTATTAGCCATACCTAAAGGCAAAGTTTTCCAGTGATTATAAGCTCACTAGAATTAAACCCTTTACAATTATCAGGATGCAAAGGAAAAAACAAACTTTCAAATCCATAATAATTTTATATGAAGTTAGCAAGCCATCTAGATAACTCTGTCTTAGTTTTGTATGAAGTGAGCTGTATTAGTGCTCTCATATGGTGATTACTCTGGTAATAATCTTAATTAACAATATATGGGTGAGGAGAAAATATTAAATTTGTGATCAAATCAAACCCAATAACTTATAAGCTAATATTCTATGATGAAGACACGCAGAGCATATTTATACCTTTAAGACTAGTCAGAAACCAAATGAGTGGCTACCCGAATCTTATAAATTTAGACCAAAGAATTTTACCTTTTCTAGCTATATTTTTAAGATTAAAAAAAGCACTTTGTCATTTGGTAAACACAATAATCACAATTGCAGAGAATTTTCTAGAAACAACTATCAGCTTATTTGCCTTAGAACTCAGAGGTTGCAGACTCCTTTTTTAAAAAGAGTTCTTCAGCAGGGCCTCTCCTGCTTTGCTCGATTTTTGGCTAAAGTGCAGGACCTCGCTCAGACTCCGCTGTGCAAGCTGAGAGTGAATCAGCAGGTAAAGTTTTAACCATTTATTTCTTCTTTTCTTTTCAACATGAGACATTGAACAGTCAGTCATTCAGACAATGAGACAATGATTCAGACAGCAAAAACAAAAAACATACATGAATTGACACGTGGACAGATTGGTGCACCAAACATAGACAATACAAAGAGGGTAGAGAACTTCTCCTGTAGTGGCCAGAGAGAATTAACAGGGCATCCCCCAATTCTCTCTGTCCCTGGGAGAGTTCCAAAATCCATTCTCCTCTCCTCTCCTCTCCTCTCCTCTCCTCTCCTCTCCTGCTTGTAAGAGGCAGCTTGTCAAGCCAGGATTTAAACCCAAAATTCTCTAACAGCTTCTGGAAAGCACCCAAAACTTTCAATTTATTTAATCTGAGGGCAATTCTCTGAGAAAACACACAATCTGTATACACTAAATATCTCAATAGCCTAAAAGTTTACCATGCTGAATCTTTCTTGACGCTACCATCAGCCCATACTTAGTCAAACATTTTACAACCATCTGCAAAACACTCTCCACTTTCTGCAACCAACAAAAATGCCATCCACAAAATGAATTCTATATGCTTGAGGATGTGATTTTTTAACTCCCAATAAAGCCTTATCTACGAATTTTTGGCACAATGCAGGATTGGGGAGTTGTAAATAAGGTAACAGTAAGAACATTATTTTGAACCATATTTTGAACTTTATGAAGTCTCTTTTTATACTTTAACCATGATTCAACCATAACTTTTAATTTTACCTAGAGTATCAAAATCCACAACTTGAGGTTTTTCTTATAACTGGTCCTGTGTCCTACAATGAGGTCCACAGTTCCTGAACAGGGCTAAGAGACTGCCCCTCTAGTTTTTTGCCTTGCTCACTTCTTTAGTTAGTGTAGTCCCATATCTTTATGGGACTTTGATTTACAGTCATTTCTCCAAGGTTCTCTCCACCACAGAATGGCTAGAGATCTGGAGAAAGGCCCTTCTTGTTTCCTGAGAGATTTTTACAATCCTTGCTCAGGTATCCCGGTTTCTTATAACGGAAACATGCAGCTTGATTTACATGAGAACACTTTCCATTCTCACAGGTGTTCTTAAAATTGGCACTGAGTTTCTGTTCCTTCATCACTACAGCGTAGGCTTTTACTACGGCTGGTGAGATGTCTAAGCACATTTTAATGTCAGACTGCCCCATGATAAAATTACTTACTCCTCCTTAACTGATCTACCTATCAGCCCGTCTGCAGCATGGTAACAAGATCCTATCCATGCCTGAGAAGTAAAATAGAAAAAGAAGAAAAAGAAGCAAAAGTGATAAAGTCTTACCTGTCCAGGGGTCCCTGTTCAGGTGCCATTCTGCCACAGACCGGGCCAAGTGGGCCCCCCTCAATCCGTGGGAATCAGGGGTTCGGACAGATGGGCATGAAGTTGGAGGAAGTGGGGTGACAAACAGACTCGACACAAGGGAGTGTGGATCTGAATGCAATTTGTCAAATCGAGCATAGGGAAGTTAGGTGACACAGGCAAGATACAAAGAGGTTACTAGAGGTTACTGGATTCTTACACAAAACAGAGGTATGCAAACGCAGAAGAACTGGGATAAAGTTCAATGTTAAAAACTGGGATCAAAAACCTTAGGTCAGCTTAAACTTAGAAGCCAGGGCAAGGGCTTCGTGCCCTTGCCATAGTCCACCTTCCCCCTAGGCCATTGTAAATACTTGTATATGGGTGTAACTCAACTAGCTATAGTTCTAAGTATCTATGCTAGTTCCTTCTCAGGTCACAAACTTCCTTCTTCCTAGATAAATGGTGAATTCCTGTGTAGGGCAGTGACTTAGCTATACTTTGCTAAACTTTCCCTGAGATTTCTAACTATGTAGTAAAATACTGTAAGAAAGCATGTAAGACCCTCCACGATATTGCAGGGACAAATCTGGGGCTTTCTGGCTATGGGAATGCCAAGGTTCCAGGAGGATGAGTTTCCTTTGAAACTCTTTGCCTCAGGACTGCTTCCAGGTTTTCAGGCCTGCCAAGCAAGTCACTACTGGAGTGGATGTTGCATTTCTCCTCTCTCTACTCATTCCAGTTTCTCTCCAACTCTCCTCATGTCCAGATTAGTCCCCTTTCTCTCCCTCATTAGAAAACGGACAGGCTTCTAAACGATAATTTAAAAAGTAAAATGTGATGAGATAAAACCAAATCTAAGCTCTAGAATGTCCTGAGGAGTCTTTAGTTGTTATTCAGAGCACACTGAAGGCAGCTGTGTACAGACACAGTTCTACTACTGACCTGATGAGCTATCAACTATGTGGCACCATCACTTAGTAACCTAATCATATTTCTCATTCATTTGTTCATTCATTCATTAGATATGAAGCAAGTACTTTATAGCCCAAGCTGGCCTTGACTTTGTGAAAGTCCTCTTGCTTCAGATTCCCAAATGCTGAGATTATAGGCTTTCAGCAGCACACCCGATTCTATTCACCTTTTTAAAATGATGGCATTGGTTTCTAACACAGATCATTTAATCCAAATATGTAGTGAGAAAAAAAAGAGAGTCCTCCAATTAGTGATGGGCTAGGTCTTCTTTTAGAGAAACAGTGTGAAACACAGTTTTGTTGTATCATTTGAGGATCATACAATAGCTATGACTCACATTTCCACTATAATTCAATAATTTAATTCTGATAGATAAAAGAAAACTAAAGAGAATAGATGAAAGTAAAAAATGTTCTAAGTATAAATAGCATTATACTAGAAGCTTATAGATTACATACAAAATTCATAATTGTACTAAGTATTGATAATGGGTATTTTAACCATGAGACAGGAAAATTTATAAGAGGTTTTAAATGTAAATCATAATTTGGCAATTTATATGTTAAAAGACTGAGGAGGAGGACTGCTGTGAGTTCAAGTTCAGCCTGGCTATATAGTGAATTCCAGGCCAGCCTGAATGATGTACAGTGTGATGTTCTATCTGTCCTAATTTCTTTTCTTGTTTTTCTGATAAAATAGTTTGACAAAAGAAACTTAATGAAGAAAGCTTTCAGTGTATAGCTCAAAGTATAGCTCATTGTGGCAGGGAAATAAAAGTAGCAGGAATGTGAAGCAGCTCATCACATGAAGTCTGCTGTTACGAAAAGACAGAATGAATGCATAAATGCTAGTGTTCTCCTTACTTTCTCCATTTTATATAGTCTAGGAGTTCCTGTTTAGGGAATGGCTGGGCCAACAATGATACATGAATTAATATAATCTAGATAATCACAGACATCTTCAGAGGCTAACTTTAATTTAGATAATCCTTCACATATGTGCCCAGAAGCCCATTCTTAGCCCCCTGCTCAGGTGATTCTAAATTGGTTCAATTCCAAAACATTATTATCAGTCTCATAAAACAAAATCAGTACAACCAAGATAAGTCAGCTAGTAAAAGAATTCACTGCCTAGACTTACAACTGAGTTTGATTTCCAGGACTCAAATGATAGAAGAAGAGACTAATTCATAAATGTGTCTTTTATCTACACATACATGCTATGCCATGCATGTGCCTACTCCATAAAAATATTTAATTTCAAAAACAGTAATAAAAGATATGACAAGAGAGAATAAATGAAATGCATATCAAAACGGAATGATATTATGCATAGAAAGAGGTGTAAAATAACAAGAAAAATAATGATCATATTGCCCCTTAGCTTATAGTTATGTGGTCCTTAAGTTGGTCACCCATTGGTGAGGTCTACTAGGCTGTAATTTTAGATTTCAACTCTCACTGTTCTTTCCCCAAAAATGGTTTAAGTTCATAACTGTTCAATAGGCCTACTCAAGCTCTATCTATCTAGGTGTACTTGTGCCTACATTTCTGCAACATAGCAACTGTGTGTCATTGGTTCCTGAACGTGGTGGCGCATGCCTTTAATCCCAGCACTCGGGAGGCAGAGGCAGGCGGATTTCTGAGTTCGAGGCCAGCCTGGTCTACAAAGTGAGTTCCAGGACAGCCAGGGCTATACAGAGAAACCCTGTCTCGGAAAAAAAAAAAAAAAAAAAAGAAATTTTCTATTTGTGTACAAAAGATCCTATTCTCTAACTATACTGTATATTGGGCACAACATGGGAGAAAGTGATTGTGGGAAGGATGGTTGGAAAGGGAGATTTAGGCTTTTGGTTCCACTACTCTGCTTGTATTTATACTACCCCCCTCCTTTGTTTTGCTTTTCATTCTGTGTTCTAAATGGATTTGACAAACTATGTATGTATAACTTGGTCTTTAACCCTTCTGTTTCATAAGTTCTGGGATATCTCACCAAATAGCATAAAATTTGTTTTCTATGTGAAAGGTTACCTTTCTTTTGTCTTTTATGAGAAACCAGAAGACACTCCACTCCAGTACTTGAGGGAAACTTTCTCTGCTTCCTAAGAAAGCACACTATGTTTTCACTTTACCAGTTATGATGATTTTATTTATTTATTTATTTATTTAAATTTTAGTTAATCTTTTTTTTTTTTACAATCCAGATTTTATCTCCCTCCCAGTCCACCCTCTGACTGTTCCACATCCTATACCTCCTCCCCACACCTGTCTCCACGAGGATATCTCCACTTCCCTCAACCCCTACCCCCTATTCCACCAGATCTCCTCACTCCCTAGGACCTCCAGTCTCTCAAGGGTTAGGTGAATCTTCTCTGACTCAATCCAGACCCCTCAGTCCGCTGCTGTATATGTGTTGGGGGCCTCATATCAGCTGGTATATGCTGCCTGGTTGATAGTCTAGTGTCTGAGAGATCTTGGGGGTCCAGATTAATTGAGACTGATGGTCTTCCTACAGGGTTTCCCTCCTCCTCAGCTTCTTTCAGCCTTCCCTAATTCAACCACAGGGGTCAGCAGCTTCTGTCTATTGGTTGGGTGTAATATCTGCATCTCACTCTTCCAGCTGCTTGTTGGGTCTTTCAGAGGGCAGTCATGATAGGCCCCTTTTTGTGAGCACTCACTCCAACACCTCAGTAATAGTGTCAGGCCTTGGGGTCTCCCCTTAAAATACATTCAAAATTCCTTCACTGTGTTTTGAGATACAGGGGTTAATATTCCCCCCTTTTTGAGTTGGTAATTTTTACTTTTGGTAAAAGTACTGGTGTATAACTTCTTAGACTAAGTCATTCTCACTGTGGCTTCTTCCTTCACCCTGTATTGCCTCATTTTCCCTGAGAATGTTTTGTATGGACAGAAAATCATCAACAGTAGCTGCTGTTTCAGGTTTGAATTAGTAAGTTAAATATATAGTAAATGGTTAAACAGCAAGAGAAAGAGGCATAGTTACATGGGTAGATAGATAAGATGATAGATAGATAAATAGATAGATAGATAGATAGATAGATAGCAAAACATCATTACACCACTTGTTCAAAGCATCCAGAAGAAATTGACTAGAGAAGTCCTGCTGAGGCTGTCAACTGGAGCTTCTAATAGAGAGTACCAGGTAGGGGAGTGTCCCATTAGATGAGGCTTGCAAGAACAAACAGCAACAGATAGGTATAATATCAAATAGGATACTCACAACATCCAGCAGAAGCCAATTGGGGAAGTTGAGTCAGCCAGCTGCTGATAGAAATTGAATAGTCTCTTGATTCCATGGCTGGTCTCCCAGATTCTCTTTCCCACTGTAGGCACCTTCATATCTTGGGATAAACAATACTAAACATGGTTGTAAATGTTTCACCTGCTAGCTATTTTCAAGGCCACAATTTTTACCCCTGGGTTGTTTTGTGGTTCTCTCCCTTCTGTGTCATATTTAGGGGCCCATCCATTTCTCAGACAAGGGGCCTTGAAACAAACATACTTAGGTCTGTATTGTAAGGGAGGGAGACAGTCCCACTTCCAGAGACAACTTTCAATTTTCCAGTGAGATTAAATAGCATAGCACATGACAATTTAACAGTATAATGGGCATTACAAGGGGGAACCACCTGCTATATCAGAACACTCAAGTGGCCCTATGGCAAGATTCATCTGGTGAGGCATTAAGGCCTTCAGATGACAGCCATGCAAGTGAGCTTGAACTTGGGTGGTGCATCTCCAGCCCATCATTCAGATGATGATTACCGTGGCCAACATTGATTACACCCTCATGGAAGACCCTTAATCAGAACTACTCAGTAAGCTATTGTTATACATTTAATCTAGAACAGTATTAGTTTTTTTTT
>LR750561.1:84926-184498 GCA_902729485.2 Mus minutoides | reverse complement strand
GACAATTTCAATATTTTTGAATCTGTTGAGGGCTGTTTTGTGGCCAATTATGTGATCAATTTTGGAGAAGGTGCCATGAGGTGCTGAGAAAAAGGTGTATCCTTTTGTTTTAGGATGAAATATTCTGTAGATATCTGTTAAGTCCATTTGTTTCATAGTTTCTGTTAGTTCCACTGAGTCTCTGTTTCATTTCGAACAGTATTAGTTTTATATTTGTTTCAGACTATTAAATTTAACTTAGCAATAAGTAACAAATTCAATGCTCAGTCATGATGGGAAGAGAGAACTAATGGAACATAGTCATGGAAAAGATGTTCTTTAAGTTCTTGAGAAATCCTGACTTTATCTTGTGGCACACAAGGAGCAAACAAACCATTAATTTGCAGAAAATGTAGCATCAACAGTTCTGCATTTTATGGGAAGAATTACAAAATTGAAATTGTTTAATTTTTTTAAGGCAGTGCTAGCAATATTACTGATTCTAAAAACTGCCTGGAATAATTTGCTTCGATCTATCCATATTTGAGGGATTTTTGAGTTTAGAGGAGTTAATGCCTTATTAAAAGCAAGCAAGCAAGCAAGCAAACAAACAAAAACAACAACAAAAACCTCAAGTGGATTTAATAATGCCTTATCATAAATCCTTAAATGTGGGGATTTAATAATGCCTTATCATAAATCCTTAAAGTTATACTCAGTATGCTGCATTCTACACTGACTTCTTTTTTTCTAATAAGAAAACATGTTATATACTTAATTTGCCATTAAGCTTAAACCAATTTTCAGAACCCCATTGTGGCTCAAGGCTTGAAGCTGTGGAGTGAGTCACGGGATGCTGCAAGCAGAGCTATTAAGCAACATGCTTGAGTAACTGCCCTTTCTACTGTTAGGGCTTGTCTTGTGACCTTAGTCTTTTTTTTTTTTTTTTTTTTTTCCAGTTTTACCTATTGAAGATAAGCTGAGAAAGAGATAGGAATGTGTTTTGATTTTCATTACTGGTGCACCCAGGGCAGGCAAGTAGTCATGTGGAGAGGAGGCATCAAGATTAAGACATGAAAGAAACCAGGTGACTGAAAACGAGAGTAAACATATTATTACAGCTAACAAACAAAGAATGCTAAAGATAGTCTTGTGATGTAGAAATGCAGTTATGAAAATGCTCATGAACCTTGTGGCTCAATGCTTTCTGGATTATTTTTTTCTAGCTAACTAGCCTAGTCCATTCTCTGTCATTCTTAATAATCTCTATCTTTATTTCTAACTGGGTGTTTTTGTTTTGTTTTGTTTGTTTTATTTCTGTAAAACACATGAAGCTAATCACCTGTCTATGATAACACAGGGGCACAAAAAGTGCAAGCAAGTTTTAGAATCAGAAAGACCCCAGTTTAAATTTGATTCTGCCATTCTGTTGCTTACTGGTCAGAGGACTCATTTCAATACATGTTCTCTTAGAGCTTCATATTATCATCTTTAAAATTAATGTAGAGCATTTGGTCTACAGTGCTCTTTGATAAGGTTGAAATGAAAGAATATATGCTGTGAACCTGACATATGGTAGACACATTTTCCTTACCTTTATTCACTTATGCCTCTGACACTTTTATACTTAATAATAATAATAATAGCATTTGAAAGAGTCTATCTAGTGTTTAGTATTTATTAAATTTTATCTTATCTACTCTCTCCCTCCCCTTTGTCTCTTTGTCTGTCTGTCTGTCTGTCTCTCTCTCTCTCTCTGTGTGTGTGTGTAAAATTACCAATGCTAAACAAATTGTTCTGACAGAGAATCATGGCAGCAGAGATAATTTTTTTTCCTTTTGAATCTCATACTTGCCTTTCCACTTTCCTGTCATTCAACCTATCTTCAGAAGCACAATTTGGGACAATATTTACAATTTTTAAACATTGTTATCTGAATGCCAGAAACCATGGTTTCAGTAATCTTGATATAGTATCTATTCTCCATGTTGTGTTTTGTTTTTTATTTTGAGATGGCATCTTCCTATGTTCAGTGTTGTTTTTGAACTTAGTGCAACCCAGGATGGTCCTGAAGTGAGCGACAGGATTACTGGAGTACACCAGCACACCTGGCTTCCTACTTATTCTTGAAATAAACTTCAATGTCTGTACCTTGGGTTTTTCTTCCTAGAACAGAGAGTTCCAAATCAATTTAGAACCCCTCAGGAATCACTGTAAAGGCAGATGCTAGAGCCCTGTGTCATTCCAATTAGATTCAGTAGGGCTAGAGCACAGGCAGGAATCTATATCTTAACAAAAGAAAATATTTAAAAGGGATTGTAATGCACACCAAACTTTGAAAATCAAAGACACAAGCATTTATTTTTAATTAATTGTGTTTGTGGTGTGCTGAAGATACAGCCTAACAGTTAAGAACAATGGCTGCTTTTGCAGATGACCCTAGTTCAATTCCCAGCATCCACAGGGCAGCTCACAACCATTTACATACCCAGGTCCAGAGGCTCTGATTCCCTCTTCTGGCCTCCTCACCACTGGAGGCACATGGTACATAGACTTACATGTATGTAAAACACCAATACAAATAAAAGTAAATACATTTTTAAAATTTGCTAATTAAGATTATGATATTAAAGAAAACCAGCTTAATTTTTTATAGTGACAATCTGCTGACTTTATCACACAAGTCTAAATAGGGAGGTATATCAGTTTTCTTTCGTGTGTGTGTGTGTGTGTGTGTGTGTGTGTGTGTGTGTGTTGTACACAGATGCGTATATGTATGGATACCTCTGTATAATCCTATGAAAAGCCTTTCCTGTCTCCCTCTGACTTATTCCTTTGAGACAGGATTTCTAACTGAATCTGGATTGAAGCTGGTGGTCATCAAGACCCAGAAATCCTCTGGTATCCATCAACAATAGTGGGTTACAGAAGTACACAGCCAGACTTTGCTTTTTCCATGAATGTTGTATTCTATAATTGTGTCTTTATGTTTGCACAGCAACCCCTCATGCCATCTGTACTAGCTAGTTTTTGTGTCAACTTGACACAGCTGGGCTATTACAGAGAAAGGAGCTTCAGTTGGGGAAGTACCTCCATGAGATCTAGCTGTGGGGTATTTTCTCAATTAGTGAGCAAGGGGGAAAGGCCCCTTGTGGGTGGGACCATCTCTGGCTGGCAGTCTTGGGTTCTATAAGAGAGCAGGCTGAGCAAGCCAGGGGAAGCAAGCCAGTAAAGAACATCCCTCCATGGCCCCTGCATCAGCTCCTGCTTCCTGACCTGCTTGAGTTCCAGTCCTGACTTCCTTGGTGATGAACAGCAGTATGGAAGTGTAAGCTGAATAAACCCTTTCCTCCCCAACTGCTTCTTGGGCATGATGTTTGTGCAGGAATAGAAACCCTGACTAAGACACCATCTGAACCATCTTCTCAGCTCAGATAATTTTCATCTTTCATTCAATATATCTAATCCACAGGAGAATCTAGTACTTCTATTTTATAATTACACTCTACCCACTTTTATCATTATCCATTGGCACTTTTCTGAACCAGCTATGGACTACTGAAGCAGCTTCAAATTGGCTTTCCTGTTTCAGTCTTGACCTACTCTACAGCATCATTCTAAATAGCAACAAAAGTAACCCTAAAGTGTAAGATTGTGTGACTCCCTTGGCTTAAAGCTAGGGTCTCTCTGTGCTTGGAGAAAAATATGACTGTTTTCATATGATTGACAAGTATCAATTTCCCCTACTTCAGAGGGCATCAATCTCATTAACTTATACTTTCTCTAACATACCTCACTTTCTCTTCTCAGATACAAACCATTCTCAGATACCCTTCAGTCTTTGTGGGATGGTATTATTATTATTATTATCATTATCATTATTATTTCACTTTACATCCCAGTTGCTGCACCCTTCTTGTTCCCCCCTCACATAGTACCTCCCTATACCCATTTGCCTTTCTCTTTTAAGAGATTGGAGGCTCTCCCTGTTCATTCCCCTACCCTGGCACATAAAGACCTGCAGGGTTAGGTGCATCCTCTCCCACTGAGGCCAGACAAGGTGGTGTGAGCTTGTTCTTTTCTTTTTTAAGTCTTAACTCAAATGCCATCATATCAATGATGTTTCCCCTCAACAGACCAAGGTACCGCTCTCCTCCTTCTGATTTTTTTTTCTCAGTGATCTGTTTTTTTTCTTTTCTTTTCATTTTTCTTCATGTATGCTCTAGTTTGAATCTGAAATGTTCTCTGGAAGCTCATGTATTAAAGACTTAGTTGTCAGCTAATCTGCTTTTGGAAAGTGATTGCGTCTGAAAAATTCTGACCTAATTAGTCCATGAATGCCCCAATAGGTTCATTATATAATATCATCATTGGGAGACATTGCAAAATGAAAGGAGGGTCTTAACAGTAAGAAGAAGCTACTGAAATTATTATGCCCTTGAAAGACAGGCTACTACCTTTCTCTCTCTCCCTCCCCTTTTCCTCACTTGACTCTCTAGTTCTCTAGCTCTCTATTTCAGCTGGAAATGAGATGAGCAGCTTTGTCAGCCACTTGTTCCTATGGCCATGATGCCATGCTTCACCATGTGTTCATAGCAATGGAGTCAGCTGATCAGAGGCTGAGACTTCTGAAACTATTTAGTCAAAATAAGCTTTTTCTTCTGTATCTATTCACATGTTTTATTGTTATGTGTATGTGTGTTTTATCTGCCTGTATGTCTGTGCACTATAAGCATGTCTGGTGGGGGTGTCAGAGGGCCTGAAACTTGAGTTACAGAGAGTTGTGAACTGCTGTGTGAGTACTGGGATGCAAACTGGAAGGACAGTCTGTGCTCTTAACAACTGAGCCATCTCTCCCGCCTCCTTCCTTTAAAAACGATGTCTATGACAGATATTTTTCATAGTGACCAAAAGCTAACAAATATGATCTATGGCAAGTTACAATAAGTATTTTGTTGAGGTGTATAATTTGTTGGGTCTTATCACTCTCCTTTGTAAATATGTGCTTCTTGTATATTACAGTGATACAAAACATTTTCCAGTTTTGTTTTTCCAGAACTTCTGCTTAATATAATATCTTCACATTATTTTCTTCTACTTATATCTGATGGGCAAAGAATTTTTTGATAGATTGAGAAAAGGAATTTGATTACCTTGGTCTAATATATTTACTTTTTCATTAAAACTTTAACTGAGTTATCTGAGTAAGTTTAATAATGGAGCTTGCAAATAAATGAACCTTATTCAAGTGGCTTTGAACCTCTTTAAGATTTCAGGATGATCTATGTTGTTACATGGTGTTGGAATTATTCTTTATTGTGTGTGAGGCCCTTGGTTGGATCTTAAGATATGCAAACAAAATAACACAGGGTAACACGAAGGAAAACTGAGATTATATTATAGTTCCAAAAATGGACAGAGAAAATATTTAAAATATAAAAATTTGAGGCAGGAAACCAACAACAGAGAGGATATAAACAATTTATCATCGACAAGGAAGAAAGAACAGAAAGGTTATCTAATATAAAATATTCCATGAAACAAGATACCCACCAAAGTAATTTATGAGATTGTAACCTGTATCACATAATATCTTTATCTGGAGTCTCCATCATAGTGCCTTGGTACAAGGATATTAACATTGTTGCCAAGAATCAGTGTGCATGTATGGTATTCCAGCCATTATCAGCTGCCAATATGTGTGTCATAGAGAACTCCCTGTTTATGAACTAAGTTGGCAGCATTTATTTCTCACATTAATGGAGTAGCAGATGAGCTTTTATAAAATAAGCAGGTGGAACATAAAAGTGGAAACAATCTGTCCAGCTGTGAGAATTTCCTAGACAGCCATATTCCTCAAAAGGACTCCTATATAGAAGTACTGCAGAATCCAGTTGCTATTAGCAGGAAGTACCAAATCCCATGAGGTCTCTCATTCTCTCAGACTAGAGCTCTGTTTCTAGAATAGTCTTTCTTTTCATAAAAATGGTGTGTGTGGGGGGGCGTGTGTGTGTGTAGGAAAGGTGGCTTATTGGGATTAAGAGTACTTAATGTTCTTGCAGATGGCTTGGGTTTGTTTCTGAGCACCTACGTAAGGTTGCTGATAATCACCTGTAACCCTGTTCCAGATGATCTGATCCCACACATACATAGATATATACATATATGCATACATACATACATACATACATNCTTGAGCTCGGAGAACTCTCTGTCTTAATCTTCTGGAATCCATAGCCGGTATGCTATCAAGACCTCCATACCAAGATCCAGATCAGAGACTTCTATATCCAAGCCTCCAGGTTAGGGTCACTGGTGAGCCTTCCAAATCTGGATTGTAGCTCATTCCAAATATAGTCAAGTTGACAACCAGGGATAGCCACTACAATAGCCTACTAGGCCATCCTCTTCTACATATGCAACTAGAGACACAAGCTCTGATGGTACTGGTTAGTTCATATTGTTGTTCCTCCTATAGGGTTGCAGACCCCTTTAGCTCCTTGGGTACTTTCTCTAGCTCCTTCATTGGGGGTCCTGTGTTCCATTAAATAGATGGCTGTGAGCATCCACTTCTGTATTTTCCAGGCACTGGCATAGCCTCTCACAGGAGAGCTATATTAGGGTCCTGTCAGCAAAATCTTACTGGCATCTGCAATAGTGTTTGTGTTTGGTGGTGGTTTATGGGATGGGTCACTGGATGGGACAGTCTCTGGATTGTCTTTCCTTCAGTCTCAGCTCCAAACTTTGTAACTCCTTCCATGGGTATTTTATTCCCCACTCTAAGAAGGAGACAAGTATCCACACTTTGGTCTTCCTTCTTCTTGAGTTTCATGTGTTTTGCAAATTGTATTTGTTAAATCCATTTGTTTCATAACTTCTGTTAGTTTCAATGTGTCTCTGTTTAGTTTCTGTTTCCAGGATGGTGACAGGGTTTCCTATGTGGTACAGGGTGGCCTGGAATTTATGTCTGCCTCACTCTCCCAAGCATTGGTGTTAGATGTGCAAGCTTCACATCTGGTACTAATTCACTTGTATTTGCTCTTTTCCTCTTTAAATCTCTGGTTTTCATAAACTTGTGGTTTAATTTAATAACAAAGTGGTCCTCGAACTATGAGTCAATACACAGCAAAATAATTTTACTTCATTGTTGATCAAGATAAATCATGTAGCCCAACTGGGATGGTGTATGCCTTTCTTTTCAGCCCATGGGAGGCAGAGGCAGGTGGATCTCTGACTTTGAGGCCAGCCTTGTCTACAGAGTGAGTCCCAGAAGAGCCAGGGGCTCTGCAGAGAAACTCTCTCAAACAAAACAAAACACAACAAAGAAAAGAAAAACAAAACAAAACAAAACAAAACAAAAACCAACCAAACAAGCAAAGTGGTAAAGCATGTATGTTTTGAAATATAGTCAAGCATGCCATCTGTAGCAAATAACTGAATGATTTAGCAGGAAGAAAATTTAATGAAGACAGCTTTGATTTTCCACTTATTCTATTCTCAAATAAGATTAAGTTTCTACAAGTAAATCAGAGGTCTATCACTCAGTTCTAGACTGGAAGGCTCTGCCTGAGTAACTTAAAACTTGGGCCAAGTGACAAACCAAATATAAACCACCAGCCATCTAGTTGGACTTAAGCTTATTCAACAGGAAGAAATTAAGTTCTGTTACTGTAAACCCAGTCCACAAACCATGATTGGTGAACTCATAGCTATTTCACAAAACGAGTATAATTTTTAACTGCATTTGAATGTTTGGCATACATCCACAGATCTCATACCACACCAATGAAATTTCTTTGTGCTGCAGATGGAAATTATTTTTAAAAAGACACAATTGATCAAAAGTCAGAGAGCAGTGTATGAGATACACAGATCTAACTGATACATCTACAATATAACCTCTACACCTGAGAAGTATCTTGGCAGATGTAGGTAGATAGTGGATGGATGGATGGATAGATAGATAGATAGATAGATAGATAGATAGATAGATAGATAGATAGATAGATCCAGTGGACCAGGACAGGAGTCTGCTATGAGTAAGGCCTTCTGCATATGACAGGGAAGCTGCAGCCTGGAAAATGTCAAAAATATAGTTGCTTAAACAAGATCTAAAAACTGACAATACAGACTGACAAGCCAACATGGACAGAGCAATTCTCATAAAGCTTCACACCTAGAAAAAGAGCTACAGGAAATTAACATTTGCTGAGAGAGACAGAGAGAGAGAGAGAGAGAGAGAGAGAGAGAGAGAGGGAGGGAGAGAGAGAGAGAGAAGGGAGGGGGAGAGAGAAAGGTAGAGGGAGATTGCAATTAGAGACTAGAATGCCACAGGTGTGAGAATTGAGTGGGATATGGAAAAGTGAGAAGAGGGACAGGGAGAATGATGTGCCTATAGTACATAGTATATATGATAGTCTCAAAACTAAAAAGGATATTTAAAATCATTTATCCATGATGGCACACACCGGTAATTCCAGCATTCAAAATGTAGAATGGAGGATTGCTGTGATTTTGAGGACAGTCTGCATTATATAGTGCATTACTAGAACAACATTAGTTATACAGTCAGACTGTATCTTAAATGTTGTCTCCTTTTTAATTTCTGACTTTGTTAATTAGGATACGGTCACTGTACCCTCTAGTGAGTCTGGTTTAGGGTTTATCTATCTTGTTGATTTTCTCAAAGAACCAGCTCCTGGTTTGGTTGTTTTTTTGAATAGTTCTTTTTGTTTCCACTTGG
Organism: Mus minutoides; assembly: GCA_902729485.2. Classification (NCBI taxonomy): domain Eukaryota; kingdom Metazoa; phylum Chordata; class Mammalia; order Rodentia; family Muridae; genus Mus; species Mus minutoides. The sequence continues at coordinate 175,776 of LR750561.1, read as the reverse complement.
TAGATTTCAGGCCTAAATTTGATTATTTCCTGCTGTCTACTCTTCTTGGGTGAATTTGCTTCCTTTTGTTCTAGAGCTTTTAGGTGTGCAGTCAAGCTGCTAGTGTATGCTCTCTCTAGTTTCTTTTTGGAGGCACTCAGAGCTATGAGATTTCCTCTTAGGAATGCTTTCATTGTTTCCCATAAGTCTGGGTATGTTGTAGCTTCATTTTCATTAAACTCTAAAAAGTCTTTAATCTCTTTCTTTATTTCCTCCTTGAACAAGGTATTATTGAGTAGAGTGTTGATCAGCTTCCACGTCAATGTTGGCTTTCTATTATTTATGTTGTTATTGAAGATCTGCCTTAGTCCATTATGATCTGATAGGATGCATGGGAAAATTTCAATATTTTTGTATCTGTTGGGGCCTATTTTGTGACCAATTATATGGTCAATTTTAGAGAAGGTACCATGAGGTGCTGAGAAGAAGGTATATCCTTTTGTTTTAGGATAAAATGTTCTGTAGGTATCTGTTAAATCTATTTGTTTCATAACTTCTGTTAGTTTCAATATGTCTCTGTTTAGTTTCTGTTTCCAGGATCTGTTCAATGATGAGAGTGGGGTGTTGAAGTTTTCCACTATTATTGTGTGGGATGGAACGCGTGCTTTGAGCTTTAATAAACTTTTCTTAATGTGGATGCCCTTGCATTTGGAGGATAGATATTCAGAATATAGAGTTCATCTTGGAAGATTTTACATTTGATGAGTATGAAGTGCACCTCCTTGTCTTTTTTGATAACTTTGAGTTGAAAGTCAATTTTATTCTATATTAGAATAGCTACTCCAGCTTGTTTTTCAGACCATTTGCTTGAAAATTGTTTTCTATCCTTTTACTCTGAGGTAGTGTCTGTCTTTGTCCCTGAGGTGGGTTTTCTGTATGTAGCAAAATGTTAGGTCCTCTTTATGTAGCCAGTCTATTAGTCATGTCTTTTTATTTGAGAATTGAGTCCAGAAAAGTAATTTTTTGTTGTTAGAGTTGGGATTCCGTTCCTGCAGCTATTTTCTTTTAGGTTTGTTAAAGTATTTCTTTCTTGCTTTTTCTAGGGCATAATTTCCCTCCTTGTGTTGGAGTTTTCCCTTTATTATTCTTTTAAGGGCTGGATTTGTGGAAAGATATTGTGTGAATTTTGTTTTGTCATGGAATGCTGTGTTTTATCCATCTATGGTAATTGAGAGTTTTGCTGCATATAGTAGCCTGGGCTGACATTTGTGTTCTCTTAGTATCTGTATAACATCTGTCCAGGATCTTCTGGCTTTCATAGTCTCTGGTGAGAAATTTGTAGCCCAGTTTTCTTTAATTATTATTGTCATGTATATTCCACTAAATGAAATACATATAATGTGATAAATTGAATATAGTTGGTTTAGGGAGTGGCACTATTTGGAGGTGTGTCCTTGTTGGAGGAAATGTGTCCCTGTGGAAGTGGGCTTTAAGACTTTCCTCCTAGCTGCCTGAGGGGTGCCAGTCTTCTGATTGCTTGAGAACAAGACGTAGAACTTGCAGCTCCTTCTCCAGAGCTATGTCTGTCTGGGCTCTGACATTCTTCTTCTCTCCTTATGATAATGGACTGAACCTATGAACCTGTAATCCAGATCCAGTTGAATGTTGTCCTTTATAAGAGTTGCCTTGGTCATGATGTATTTTCATAGCAATGGAAACCTTAACTAAGAAGTTTGTAATTGTGTATAATGTATATGTATAAGAATATATATATATATATATATATATATATATATATATATATATATATATATATATAATGTAATATATATTTGTATAATATATAATTATACTTTAAAATAATTACAAATATATAATCATAATTTTGGGACTTTCTAATTGATATTAGATAACCATTTAAGAAGCTCATCCGTAGGGAATATTAATTCTCCTTCTCAGCAGTTGTTAATTACTGTATCACTTCATCTAAGGGTAAGACCTTGTTAAATTTCCCCAACATACCAGTCCAGAAATAAATATCATTAAGTATTACATTCTAAGATTTTTTTTAAATGGGAAAGACTATCATTAGTAGCTTCTATGGTTTGTTTTTTTTTCCTTTTTTTATTAGATATTTTCTTCATTTACATTTAAAATGTATCCTGAAAGTACCCTATACCCTCCCCCTGCCCTGTTCCCCAACCCACCCACTCCTGCTTCCTGGCCCTGGCATTCCCCTGTACTGGGGCATGTAATCTTTGCAAGACCAAGGGCCTCTACTTCCATTGATGACCTACTAGGCCATCCTCTGCTACATATTCAACTAGAGACACAAGCTTTGGGGGGTACTGGTTAGTTCATATTGTTGCTCCTCCTATCCTCCTATAGTGTTGCAGACCCCTTTAGCACCTGGGGTACTTTCTCCAGATCATTAATTGGGGGCCCTGTGTTCCATCCAATAGATGACTGTGAGCATCCACTTCTGTATTTGCCAGGTACTGGCATAGTCTCACAAGAGACAGCTATATCAGGGTCCTGTCAGCAAAACCTTGCTGGCATAAGTAATAGTGTCTGGGTTTGGTGGTTGTTTATGGGATGGATCACCAGGTGGGGCAGTCTCTGGATGGTCCTTCCTTCTGTCTCAGCACCAAACTTTGTCTCTGTAACTCCTTCCATAGGTATTTGCTTCTATGGTTTGTTATTCTCTATGTTTTTTCAAGTGTTTGTGAACATTTATTAAAGCAACTAAGTTGAAATATATTTAATTTTAATAAAGAAACTGTATTCTGATGTGGTAGTGCATGTCTTTATTTCAAATATTCATAAGGCAGAGTCAGGTAGATCTCTATATTAGTCACTAGCCCTACCTATATAGCAAGTTCCAGTCCAGCCAAGGCTATACAATGAGATCTTGTGTCAAAAACAACAGAGAAAAGTAAGAAATTGTACTAGTCTTAATGTTTGGAACTCTAGGTCATTATTAGAAAGAACATAAATGTTTAAGAATATCTAAAAAAGACTTAGCATATTAATTAACCCTAAGACATTGACCATGTGTGATCATTGATTCATGTCCTGTGGAGACAGACATGCTGCCAACTAGAATAGAGTGCTTTTATTATACTTGGATTTTCTTTAATTATTTCTTTCTCTTTTATTATATAAAATATTTTTTAAATTTAATTATATTTTGATCATGTTCTTCACCTCCCATATATCCTTCCCGATCCTCTTCTTTCTGCCTGCCCACCTTTAAGTTCCTTTTTAAAAAAAACAAACATAAACCCAATAAAAAACAAGCCCCTCCCAAACAGGAAAGCAAAAACAAAAACAAACAAACAAACCAACAAAACAAAACACCACAAATTGAAAACCAAACCCAATACCAAACTGTAGCCTAATAAAAACACAGAAAACTGGAGCCCATTATATGATGCTCAACTACCTTGGACCCTGAGAATAGTTCTAGAATGATTGATATAGCCAGTGTCACTCTATTGGAGCAAATGGATTTGCCCTCTCCCTGTAGGTATAAGTGACAGAGTTCAATTGTTAACCTTGGCCTTAGTGACTAGGTTTTCATTCATCTATCCATGTTTTAAAAATTGAGCCTATTTTTTATTCACTATTTTAACCACAAAACATAACAAAATGAAGTATAATGAGATAAACCAAAACCATCACATTGAAGCTAGACATGGAAAGCCAACAGAAAAAGAAAAGAGCCCCAAAAGCCGGGCGTGGTGGCGCATGCCTTTAATCCCAGCACTCCGGGAGGCAGAGGCAGGCAGATTTCTGAGTTCGAGGCCAGCCTGGTCTACAAAGTGAGCTCCAGGACAGCCAGGGCTATACAGAGAAACCCTGTCTCGAAAAAAACCAAAAAAAAAAAAAAAAAAAAAAAAAAAAAAAAAAAAAAAAGAAAAGAGCCCCAAGATAAGGCACAAGAATCAGAGACACAGTCGTTTATACATTCAGTCATCCCATAAAAGTATGAAATTGAAAGATGTAATATATATGCAATGGACCGGTACAGACCCCATCTCTGTGAGTTCATATGCAGTTTGCTTACTTGGTTTAAATGTGCCTTGTTCTCCTGGTATCCATCATCACACATGGTTCCTATATTCCTTCTGCCTTCTTTTCTCCAGAGTTTCTCGAGCTCTGAGGGAAGGGATTTGATGGACACATCTCAGTAGTTATGTGTTCCAAGGTATCTCTTTCTGAATAATGTCTGGCTGTAGGTCTATGTATTTGTTCCCATATGCTGCAGGACCAATCCATGAGTATAGCATAATATCATTGAAGGTCATTTTATTGTACCTTTTTTTTTTTTTAGAACAGTGTTATTTGGTTTTACCCTAGGTCTCTGGGCTATCTAGCCTCTAGTTCTTGGTCACCCAAGGAATGCTGAGTATGGGTTCAATTTCATGGAGGGGGTCCTAAGTCAAACCAGACATTGGTTGGTTACTTCCACAATTCATTTTTTAAATATATAACAAAACAAAATATATTAAGGTAAAACAAAGCACACCACATTAGAGGTGGCCAAAACAAATCCAAAGAATGGGAAAATCCCAAGAGAAGGCATAGGAGTCAAAGGCTCACTTGACTTCATGCTCAAGAATCCCACAGAAACACTAAAATGGAAGCCATAAGATAAGCACAGAGGATCTGGTGCAGACCTATACTGGGCCTGTGCATGCTGCTTCAGTCTCTGTGAATTCATATGAACTTTGCTCATGTTGATTTTTTCCTTGGTGTCCTCCATCCCCTCTGGCTCTTATATTCTTTCTGCCTCTGCTTCAACAGGGTTCCCAAGTGTGTGTGTGTGGGGGGATTTGATGGAACTTAGTGTTCCAAAGTCTTTCACTTTCTGCATATTATTTCTGGCCTCTTTATTTCCAACAACTATTTCTTAAACAGAATTATCAAATAGACCAGCATTTACTGTTAGATATGCAGTGAAGAGAGTTTAAAACATCTCCACACAAAATCTGGTCATAAATATTCATAAGGTTACTTTTCCTAATACTTAGAGAAGTGGAAAAATACCAGATGTTCATCATCCATTGAATGCACAAAAAAAACAGACATATCTATGCAATAACATATTTGTTTAAAAAATGGAACGAATATTGAAATCATGCCAAGCGAAAAGGCCACGTATTGTATTCCATTTATATAAATTACAAAAGGCCACATGTGGTGTAATTTCGTTCATATGAATAAAAATTTCATAGAAATGAAATACCACAGAGGGCATCAGGTTATTGTGCACACAGATAAGCACTGGAAAAACTAGGATGGTTAAACATACAGGCTTCACTCTTCAAAGGAAGGAAATGTTTACCTGTCTTCCATGAAGACTGCCAAGATTGGATGAAGTTTTATAAGCTGTTGATGCTTTGCTGCCTGATGAGCCAGGCCCTGCCAGTATCTTCTAGAAGTTATATTTTGCTTATCCCTTTCCCCCTAAAACCTAGAGCATTACTTCCAGGCCATAAAAGCCATCCTTATGAGTGACGTCACCTGTACTTTACAGCAGCCTAAGTGACTTCTATGTTGTCTTAGGGCCAGGCATTATGTTTACCTCATTTTCCCTAGAAGTTTATCTTGAACATTGTTTCTGAGCCAAAAGAACCCATCTTTATGTGTCATGTGTCATGTGTCATGCATACTTTGTAAAGAGTTTCAATACAAATCTGTCTTAAGCTTTGTTATACACACAGGACTGAATTAATTGTTATCAGCAAACTCTGCCCCTAGTCCCCTACCAACTGTGCTGCGTTTAAATGTGGCTAAAAAGAACAGTGTCCATTTATTTATGGGGTCAGACTCTAAAATTTTGAACCAGCACCCACTAACTAAATTGAACTGACCAGATCTCCTTCTTGCCTCTCACAATGTTCCTGAGCTGGCCATGGCATTTATAGGGACAACCCCCCCCACACACACACACAAGGCATTAGTAGTTTCTGGAGGCTAAGAACAAAGGTATGAGATTTTTTTTCAGGGGAAGGGAATTATCTACATCTGTTGTTATTTGTGATTGTTTTATAGTCTCATTAATATATTAAAACCCTATGAATTATGTATGATAAGTGAGTTATGTTTTCATATACAAAACATCTATGATATACTTTTGTGTATAAGAGAAGATGATAAGCTGGTGAGATGATTTGATGCTTGCTATAAAACCTGACAACCTAAGTTCAAGCCCTGGGATTTAAATGGCAGAAAGAAACAACCAAATCCTGAAAGTTGCCTTCTGACTTCTAACTGCAGGCTGTAGCACATGCTCACCCTCCTAAATACACACGTACAAATGAATAAATAAGTAATGTAAAAATGTTTACATCAAAAAGACAATGAATCCAATTTTAAATTTTACCATTAAGAAAAGGAAAATAAAAAATCAAGATGTCACAGATCATAGAGAAATCAAGCTGGATCTGAGCTGGGTGCTAGGCATCATGGTTTCAGACAGTGCTCTGCAAGCTGCTAGGTGAGACGGTCATCAACAGTAATGTTCAACTATCAATCCTGGGAGCTACAATAATGACCTTCCAGGTAGTATGTGCCCACTGGTGCAATTGTAGCTGATATTATGAGGATAGTCAACTGCATTCTGAATGGTTTGGCGGTCCACTCTACAACAGGGAACTCAAGCCTGGCTCTATAAACCTATAGTCAAGAATCCTTGGCTTAGAAGATCATATCAGGGAGCCAACTACTATTGTTTTGCTGAACAGTCATATTGTCAAACTCTATTAATACATTTATCATCATAGGTTAGTGTGTCATCTAGTTTTCATTGGAGAAGCTTCTTACTATACCAGGTGGTAGTTAATGAAGAACTCCATGACTAGTTAAGTACTGAGAATATGTGATGGTAGAGTGCTAAGACCAGCGTAGGAGCTAGATCAGTAAATGATTAGCCTGGGCAATATGGATATTCTGGGGAAATGGGGACTTAGGTCCTTGCTGTTATAGAGTGAAAGAGGACGATTGACTACATCATAACACTCAGAAAAGTGATCAAAATAAAACTTATGAAATATTTGCGTCCAGTTGACTGTATGTGCTGCTACCACATCTGGCATGTAGACTGTATGTGCTGCTACCACATCTGGCATGTATCAACATTTTGAAATAGTTATAAACAAATTATATGATGATATCTACAAACAGGTAATATGGAATGAAAATAGTTGATTTTTATTGTAACAAAATCTCAGGTTCTGCTCGTGACATTTCAGTTTCAATACATTAGCCAAAGAAAGCATTAAATTGAAGTTATTAGTTAGTAAAAGTAGAGATTCCTCCTCAATTAAGTTAAACCCCATGATTATCATAGACTCTAAATTTAATAATTCTAATGGAAAGTATAGATTGTTATTTTGTAGCCTGCAGTTCATGGGTTTGAGTAATTCCACTGTGCCAGCATATTTCATAAAGCTAGCTAACCAGACACATTATTTTGTCAATTCTTAGTTCTAATTCCAAGAGTTCAAAAGGCCTGTTGGAAGTGGTTGTACATACCTGTGATTCCGTCATTTGGGAGGCAGAGGTAGTAGGATTAGGAATTCAAGGCCAGCAATTTCAAAAGGTGTTAAGTCTCATTTGTTTGACTTAAAATTGTATTGAGAGTGCTATTTACTTGTAAAAAAAAATTATAAAATCTTCAGGTAAATGGATGGAAATGGAATAAATTATAGTGGGTGTGTCAACTCAGATTTACAAACATCACCTAGCTTCAAATGTTTAGGTTTTTTTTTTTTTTTTTTAATGTTTAACTTGGAGTAACTGTAGAATGGAGGAATTAGGAAGGGGCCAACAAGGTGGAAGGGGCGGTGCCTTAAGTGAGAGACTCTTGAGCAGAATATAGGTGACGTGAAAATAGCAAAGGGGAATACTGGTAACAGACAAATTTGAGCAGTGTTAGAAGTAGAGGAAGGGAGAGAATGACTAGGGAAGGGGAAGGACCAAAATAAAAAAGTGTATGAAAAGCCCATATGGAAATTTGTAAGCCAGGCAAAAATATGAGGTAAAAATTACATTGAACTAATTAGAGATTCATAGGAAGATACAAAATAGTACAGAGTATCCCACATACTCTACTATATAACTATGCATTTTAATGGTGACCTTTTGTATGGTTCTTTGCAGGGTCCCACATGGCCTTGATAGGGGTAGAATGACATGGTTTCTGCCCCTGGAACTGGGCCAACAGGTCATTGAGCCTTCACAAGTGTCGATGGCTGCTGTGGGCATAAGGCTTGTTTGTGTAATACTGTACATATTTTACGTTCCTCCTTTAAAGAATGTCCTCCCTGTTAATGTCAATTGCTCAGTGGTAATCACAGACAGATTAACCTGGAGGTGAAGGTGTGGCTAATGTCTCAGCACAGTGGTAAATACTGGGACCTTCAGGACAGTACTTAAGGCTATGGGGAAAAATCTGAAAATATGAGTTAGAAAATATATAATTTTTCAAAAAGTAAGGATGCAATATGAATCATATCAGGGGCTTCAGGAATGTAAAGGAACAAAAACAGCTGTGCTGTGAACCAACTTGTCAGAAAGATACTAAGGAAGGAGATAAAGAGATTTAGGGAGTTGTGATCCTAGCAGATTCCTTTTTTTCTTTTATATACTTATAAAGGCAGACAGATTCCTGAGTTCAGGGTCAGCCTGGGACAGAGCAAGGTTAGGCCCAGGTATGGTAGAAATGGTAATTTCAGGACAGGGTCCCACACAGCTAGTTGATCATCTGTGTTTAACAGAGGCTGGCAGATTTCTTAATTCTTTTGCAATGTTAAAAGGAGAGGTATGGACCCTGTGCTCAGTCCAATGGTTGACTGAGAGCATCCACCTCTGTATTTGTCAGGCACCGGCAGAGCCTCTCAGGAGACAGCTATACCAGGCTCCTGTCAGCAAGCACTTGTTGACCCAAGGAACTGAAGTGGTTTGCAGCCCCATAGGAGGAACAACAATATGAAACAACCAGTACTCCCAGAGCTCCCAGGGACTAAACCACCAACCAAAAATACACATGGAGGGACCCATGGCTCCAGCTGCATATGTAGTAGAGGATGGCCTTGTCAGTCATCAATGGGAAGAGAGGCCCTTGGTCCTATGAAGGCTCGATGCCCCAGTGTAGGGGAATGCCAGGACCAGGAAACAGGAGTGGATGAGTTGTTGAGCAGAGGGAGTAGGGAGGGGATAGGGGATTTTCAGAGGAAAAACCAGGAAAGGGGATAATATTTGAAATGTAAATAAAGAAATTATCTAAAAAAAATGAGAGGTATGGTTTAGTATGGGACAAGGGTTGGGTGGTCTGGTTGGTTGATATTTTTCTTCCTATGGAGTTGCAAACCCCTTCAGCTCCTTCAGTCCTTCCCTTAACTCCTCCATTGGGGTACCCATTCCTTATCTGGCATCAATGGGAGGGGAGGCCCTTCGTCCTGTGGAGGCTTGATACCCCAGCATAGAGGAGTGCTAGAGCAGTGAGGCTAGAGTGGGTGGGGGAGCACCCTCACAGAAGCAGGGGGAGGGGGATGGGATAGGGGGGTTGAGGAGGGGAAACCAGGAAGGAGAATAATATTTGAATGTAAATAAATAAAATAACCAATAAAAAGTAAAAGGAGAGGTGTGCTTGCTGTCTCCTGAGAATTAAGGGGTAGGGTTCATGGGATGCTGATTCACAGGATAATCAAAAGGAAACCTGGAGTAAATGGCTGGATTGATATGTAAAATAAAAGACTGGGCTTATGATCTACAAGAGATGAGCTATCCTGAGAATTTTTTAGAATAGCAAGTGAGAAGTGCTTGGAGAACTGTCTGAAGCAGAGAATAGCAAGAGAAATCTGTCTAGAGGGAGAGCTGTCTGGAGATCCCGAGAGGGCAGAACTTGAAGCAATCTGGAAATCTGTCTCTAATAGAGCATGGCTGCTGGCTTAGACCCACAATTTGACTTCTAAGCCCTTTGTTTTCTTTGCTCCCAGACACCCCTTCTCACAACTCCTTTCCAAGCTGAGGCTGGTCCTTGGCAGTTCTTCCACATTTCAAATCCAGAAATGTGACATTGGTATTTTCCACAATTTTCTTTTTCTTTCATATTTTGGACATGTGTGATTTAAAGTCTAACTCTGTAGTCCAGGATTTACAAAAATCTACTTATAAAGTCAGTAAACATCTGCTATAGATCTTGAGGACATGTTCATAGTTCCTTCTTCCAATTTGATTGCATAGGCTAAGCCTCTATCGCTTGAAAAAAACAAAAAAACAAACCCCCCCCAAAAAACATGATCCCAAAGTTGAGGACTTATCAGGGAAAGTACACCAATTCTCAGTAACCATTCTGTTTCTATTTGAAGCCTTGGGCTTCCTCAGTATGTTGAGAACATTTCATTCTTCCCAAATGCTTGTCACTTGTTCCTTACAAACAGATTTCTACTTTAAGAAGAACTCCATGAGGCAGTGGACAAACATACCTCTCACACCCCCAAGTTGTAATAATAAAACTGTTTGTATAAATTTCTAGTTTTTGAATTGAGTCTTGGCTTCTACTATAGCCTAAGCTATCTTTCTGAGTATGAATAGTTCAGTAATAATCTTTAATGTCAGTATAGGTGATGATCAGTTACCCAACTAACAATTTGGTCTTGTTTAGAAAATACAGAGATCTCAAGGGCTATTGTGAACACCATCAAATACTTTTTGTTATTGTTTGTTTTATGTAGCAACTGGTTTTGATGAGTGTATATTACATTTAAAATTCAATATAACAAAATCTATCTCAGCTATTGATTATATTATTTCTTTTATTTATTTATTTTTGAGACAGGGTCTCACTATGTACTCCTGGTAGCCCAGAAACTCTATTTAGACAGAATGGGTCTAAAACTCATGGGGATCTGCCTACCTCTGTCTCCCTGGGACTGGGATTAAAGTCATGGACCACCATACCTGGCTCAAGTGGGTAGATATATTAAATCTTATGAGGCCTTAGTAACCTAAGCACACAAAAGCAAGTTGAAGTCTATAGAACGAGGATTTTTGCATTAGTAGAAAGCGAGACTTTGACATTGTTGTCTGTAATATATTCTGTTCAGTGTCTTAAAATATCCTCCATGGCTGTTGTCATAGAGCTACAGAAATCCAGTCTGTGACCACCTATGTTCCCTATCCCTTTCTTGTGGAATGTGACTTGCAAGCTAGATGGAGAATTTTAGGTGTGGGGATAAAAAGGTGTCAGAATGGTGACAATATGAGCAACATGATTGAAAATACTTGTGTATTTTTGTTTGAAACAGGACCTCACTATATACCCTAGGCTGGGCTCAAGTGCATGATCCCACTATCTCTCCCCAGTGCTGAGATAGGTGCACACCACTATGACTAGCCTAATAACTGTGTATTTGTATTATATCCATTACAATAGTTCAGCCCCACTTAGAAATGGTCCGAATGACTAGATGACTAGAAGATGAAATTAGCATTGCTTGGTCCAGCAGTGTCCCTTCACTGAGTGCTTCTGGCTTTGAGCTGGGATTGGTTAGTTGTAGATGCTGGAGAGAGATCAGAGGTTAGAAGGCGATTGAGGGAAAACAGATCTCTCCCACTGTCCTCTACATCAGGTGCTACTTCATCATTGTTCAGCTCTTCCTATTGCAGTGGTTTGTGCCAGTTGACCTTCGACCTGGAGTTCTGAGAATTGTTTCTTTCATTAGATACAATGAAAGGGTTTGTTTAGATACACTACTTGCTTTGCTACTCTGTTTCTCATTTTGACTATCATTTATGAAACAAATTCATTGCTTTCAATATTGTTTAGTTAGGGTTGAATGTAAAATGTCCCTCGCAGGCTCACATGTTTGAATGCCTGTTCCACAAATGATAGTGCTCTTTTTTTAAAAAAGACTGTAGAACCTTTGAGACTGTGGTCTACATAAAAGAAGTGGATTGATAGGAATGGGCCTTGAAAGTGCTACAGATCCTCAGGACGTACTTCACGTCTACTGTCACATTCCTATCTGCCAAGATTTGCAGAACTTGGGCCATATGTTTTGGACACGTTCCTTTTGCTATCCCCTGTTGTGGCAATATGATGTCCTCTGAAACTATGAGGCAGAATAAATCCTTTCTCTCTATGTGTGCCTGTAGCAGACATTTCACCACTGCGATGAGAAAAGTCATTAAAATGCAGGTTCTGTAAATCTTCAAAGGGACTTCTGTTTTCTTGTTTAGACTCTGATACACTGTGCTTCTTCCTTTGGGAAAATGAGAAAATATGAGTTTGTAAAGGAGGAAATGAGATACTAAATGCCTGCACATCAGTCACCCCCGCCCCCCCAGCTTGAGAAGAGAATTAGCAGGCATTCCTGTTTTGTGGGCACTCAAGCATTGCAACAGGGTGGTTCTTTAGCAGCCTTGCCACCATAGATAAAGTGACTGGAACTGAGCAATTGTTTGATTTCCTCTGCTTTCAGGGACACTGCTCCTGATAACAGGACTTCATTTATAACTACTTTGGAAATGTGTTGATTCTGCTAATGTCATGGGTACATAGACATGGTTGTTATTAAAAATAAATCTTAAAGCCTTGGCACAAACCATCTGTGCTTCTTGCATCAGTGGAGTTAAAGCAAAACTTTACCTCAGATGATTTTCCACTTGCTGGATTGGTACTATATAGTTTGAATTATATCCATCAAAATTTTTTGTTGACATCATAAACCCTGCTACTGAGGAATATGAATTTACTTACACCTATGATTCTTAAAAAAAAAAATAACTAAGGTAAGATGAAGTCATGTTGGGTTATGGTAGATTGTAATATAATTTGAGTGATTGCTTTTTATTTGGTTGTTTTATTTTTGAGACAGTATTTCATGTAGCCCAGACTGGCAGTGAACTGTCATGTAGCTGAGGCTACCCTTAAACTACTGATTCTTTACTTCCCATGCTGGGATTATAGGTGTGCCCTACCATACTGAACTGTGAGTGGTAATATAACACACACACACACACACACAGAGAGAGAGAGAGAGAGAGAGAGAGAGAATGAGAGAATGTCATGCGATGGAAAGAGCAAAACCTGAAATAATGCAAATTTGAGCTAAATAATATGGAAGATTATGTGACAACCAAAAGTTAAGAAAGATGTAGGAGCCAGGCATGGTGGCATCCACCTTAAATCCCAGAATTTTGGAATCAGAGACAGGTGGATCTCTTTAATTTTGAGGCTGGTCTGGTCTACTCAGGGATATGTAGAGAGACCCTGTCTCAAACAACAACAATAATAATAACAATATAAAAATAAATAAAATAACAGTAATAAAAATGAATGCAGGCATTATTTTTGAGCCTGGATAGACAATACTGACTGCTTTTCCTGAGTACTGGGGTTCAATTCCCAAAACTACTTGGTGAGTTATAGTTATTTGTATCTTGAGTCCTAGGGGATCTGATGCTCTCTTCTAGCCTCTTTAGGGACCAACCATGACCATGACTCAGAAACATATGCAGGCAAAACAATTATAAATGTAAAAGAAAAAATATCCACTTATCAGTGAGCGCATATCCAATGACTTCTTTGTGATTGGGTTACCTCACTAAGGATGATATCCTCCAAACACATCCATTTGCCCAAGAATTTCATAAATTCATTTTTAATAGCAAAATAGTACTTCATTGTGTAAATGTACCACATTTTCTGTATCCATTCCTCTGTTGAGGGACATCTGGGTTCTTACCAGCTTCTGGCTATTATGAATAAGGCTGCTATGAACATAGTGGAGCATGTGTCTTTTTTACCAGTTGGAACATCTTCTGGGTATATGCCCAGGAGAGGTATTGCTGGATCCTCCGGTAGTACTATGCCTAATTTTCTGAGGAAATGCCAGACTGACTTCCAGAGTGGTTGTACAAGCTTGTAATCCCACCAGCAATGGAGGAGTGTTCCTCTTTCTCCACATCCTTGCCAGCCTCTGTTGTCACCTGACTTTTTGAACTTAGCCATGCTGACTGGTGTGAGGTGGAATCTCAGTGTTGTTTTGATTTGCATTTGCCTGATGATTAAGGACGTTGAACATTTTTTCAGGTGTTTCTCAGCCATTCAGAATTCCTCAGTTGAGAATTCTTTGTTTAGCTCTGTACCCCATTTTTTAATAGGGTTATTCGTTTTTCTGGAGTCCACCTTCTTAAGCTCTTTGTAGATGTTGGATATTAGTCCCCTATCAGAGTTGAAGGGGTCTGCAACCCTATAAGATGAAAAGCAATATGAACTAACCAGAACCCCCAGAGCTCGTGTCTCTAGCTGCATATGTAGCAGAAGATGGCCTAGTTGGCCATCATTGGGAAGAGAGGCCCCTTGGTATTGCAATCTTTATATCCCCCAATACAGGGTAAAGCCAGGGCCAAGAAGTGGGAGTGGGTGGGCAGGGGAGCAGGATGGGGAGAGGGGAGAGAGAACCTTCGGGATAACATTTGAAATGTAAATGAAGAAAATATCTAATAAAAAAAGAAAAAAAAGAAAATAAATAAATTTCAAAAATGATGAGCTTTTCATTAGAGTCTTCAGAGAAAACATGGCCCTTTTGATAACTGTCCTATGTAAGAATATGGAAAAATATATTTATTTTGTTTAAAGCCAATTAGTTTTGGTGTTTTGTTATAGCAGCCATAGGAAACTGACACAGTGTTATGTGATGTAAGAAATATAACAAATGCAGAACATACCTTTTGCTACTTTTGGCATTATATACTACTGATCTCATAAAGGAAGGCAGAAAATCATTTCTTTTCTTTGATTTTTCTGAATGAATTTCCAAAATATTGGCAAAAGTTCTTCACTAAATATCTGACAGAATTGTCTAGTAAGCCAGACCCTGGAGAATTCTTCTTTGTGAGATTTTACAATAACTTCAATTTTTGTAGCACTCACAAGGTTATTCAAATTATCTTTTTAATGTTGTTTTTGTAGTGTTGGCTTTTTTGAGGAATTGAGTCATTTCTTCTAACTTGACAAATTCATGAACTGTAAGGTTAGTGCGAAAGTCCCGTATTTAATTCATTATATTAATAATTTATTTACAAATTTTATTAGCCTTCCCAGAGGCTTATTATATTACTGCTTTCTTTTATAAATTAAAATAACTTTGAGACAAGATCTCACTACTTAGTCTTTGCTGGCCTGGAACTCAATATGTAAACTACACTAGCCTGGAATGCATAGAGATCTTCCTGTTTCTGTCCTATGAGTATTTGAGTTAAAGACACCACCCTAGGCTTGAAGTTTTTTGGCTCGAAGTTTTTTTTTTTTTAAATTTCTATTTTATTTATTATTTATTGATTTTTCCCATATTGTTATTTTTATGTTAAATTTAATTTGATTTCTTCTTTGATAAGCATTATTCCTTTTTAATTAGTATTTAAAATTTGTTCTCTTCAAACAAAGTGTAAGCTTTTACCTCTTTTTTTCTTTTCAAAGGGTTTCTCTTAACTTGGGGTAATGAACTTGGAACATACACAGTCTTTCCTGTTTTCTCTCCTGTCCATCTCTTGTATCTGTAAAAGGTTCTTGATTTGAGGAAGTGACCTGTTCATTATATGGTAATTTTTTTTCTCTTCAAACCTTAGGTGAAATATGAAATTCTGAAAGGTTTTAGTCTGAAAACCAGAAACCCCAAGGAATCTAGATCATTATTACTGCCATTTGTGTGTATTGTAGATGATATACATGTGTAAGTATACATGCGACATATGCCAATAAAACAGCAGAACAGAAATTCAGAAGACATTTGGAAGAGGGTGGATTCTGCTGTAGTCACAGCAAGCAATAGCAAGGAAGTGAAAGCAAGCACAATTGCCTATGTGCTTCAACTTCCATTCCTGTTTCCTCTCTAGCTCTAACCTTTAGGCTGGGGATGGGGATTGGGGGGTGGGGGTGGGGGTGGGGGTGGGGGAGCCAACCAATCAACCAACCAACCAACAAATTTGAAACTTTGAGCCATTTTTAAAATTAAACACCAACCAACTTTTACATTTTGTTTCTCAAAACAATGAGCAACAGTTTTTCAGTCTGTTGGCCCAAACATTCATTTTCGTTTTCAACACATTGTAGACATCACTAATATCTAGTAATAGTACTAAAATTATTTTTTCCCGTATCCTTCTATAGTACTTTATTTTTCCCTTGACCTTCTTGCCTTTCTTTCTTCCTTTCTTTCTTTCTTTCTTTCTTTCTTTCTTTCTTTCTTTCTTTCTTTCTTTCTTTCTTTCTTTCTCTCTTTCCTGGAGATTGAGCATAGGATCTTGCATATGCTGTAGAACTGTTCTCCTACTGAACTATAACCCTAGTCCCACCCTTCTAATTCAGAAAATTTCCATGTTCTTTATCCTTCACTATGCATCACCTGTTAAAGAGTGGTAGCTGCATGTGTAATTATGGGGTGATGCTAAATCTCTTGAAGTCTTTACTTTCTTTTATTTGAACAAATATCTAGAGAACTATGTGCATATAATTTTGAATAAACATACATTTCAGAGAGTGAGCTCTTGTGTTAGAATCTACTAAAGTTGAAATTTAATCATGTTAAATTAGTGAAGAAAATACTATGATAAAAAGAGCTGAAAAAAAACAAATTTACTTAATTACATGATTGCATAAATATAAATATATAAGTGCATTTTAGTAGCCATACTCTGATTTCATAACCAAAGTAGAAAGAAAGGAAGTTTGATACTAAGAACCATTGTTTCTACAATGCTAAAATCTGTAATTATGCTGACTGCCTCATCTTTTATAATTAAGGTCACATTTTTTCCCAAACAGTGTTTGGGTATTTAATTTTATATTGTTGAAGTTAAGAAGGACAAGATAATCAATAAAAATTAGATTGCTAAGGGAAAGAGAAGGACAGAGGAGAGAAAGGTGCTGATTTGAGAAGTAAATGTCATGCCATTTGTATTTCAAAATACTAATTTAAATTAAAGCAGTTAATGTGACTTCATACATGCTTACAAAACCTGAGGGGAGAAACAACTGATTTGTGCTTAATCACATTGGACTCAAAGTGTTTGTTTCTGGGAGTTAATATTATTAAAGGTGTTCTCATTTAGCTTATTTTTCCCCTTAAGAAACAGACACACACACACAAAAAGATACAAGAGGAAACAACAGTAGAAAAATATTAGTACATCGTCGAAGCTAGATTATCATGTGGCATATGGCCTTCATGTGGCATGTGGCCTTGTTGTTGTTGTTCTGAACGTACTTTATTGAACTATAAGCAAGCAAAGGTATACCATTCTGCTTCTAGAATACAATTGCAAAAATACATTTCTAGGTTTATTAAGTGCAGAGTACTCACATATTTTAAACAGTACATTAATTTATAAAAGATTTTTCACATGCTTGAATTACAAGATCTCCCTTTCTTTGGTAATCTTTTGCCTCTCTTATGCTTAGGCAAAAAAAAAAAAAAAAGCCTTTGTTTTGGTCCCACTCTGATGCTGGTCCTGCTGTGTGTATCCACAAGGAAAGAACACACATGATGTACACATCTGAAGCTCACATCTATCCCCATATCTCACTCTGGGTATCTGAGACCAATCTCTCAGAACTACCACTTTGAAGCCTGATTTTCAGGACCTTTGAAACAGCATTCCCCAGGATCTCTCCCATAAAGGGTGAAGCACAGACTATGGTGTAACATAGACAGGAATGCCTACATAAATGCTTGCAGGACAGAGATTTTTGGGCTCAGAGGCCAAAGATCAAGGCTTATGTAGTAAGAATTCTGGTAATTTGGTTCTATTAAAACTACAAAAATATTATAGGAATATGCATTTGTTTTAAACCCAGATATGGGAAAATCAGGCTACTTTAGACTGTCTACAGCAGCTGACTATGATGTGCCTCATTCTAGAGCAGAGGAATGGTTTTGCCAGCTGCAGATAGTTTCTGCAAATGTGTGACATTTGAAATTCAGGTAACATATTTTTGTTTTTGTTTTTAGTGCTTTCAATTATTTTTATTGAATATTTTCTTAGTTAACATTTCAAATGTTATCCCCTTTCTTGGTTTGCCCCCCCCAGAAACCCTCTATTCCATCCCCCTCCTCCTGCTTCTATGAGGATGTTCCCCCACCCACCCACACTCACCTCCCCACCCTCACATTCCCCTATACTGGGGCATCGAGCCTTAACAGGCCCAAGGACCTCTTTTCCCTCTCCTACATATCCAAAGTGTGGATAAATGTGTATGCTTCAGTTCTATGTAGAAGGGGGGACAAAATACTCACAGGATCAAATATTAAGACAAAATGGTATGGAGCAGAGACTGAAGGAAAGGCCATCCAGTGACTGCCCCACCTGGGGATCCATCCCATGTACAGTCACCAAACTCTGACACTACTGTGGATGCCAAGAAATAGATGCTGACTGGAGCCTAATAAATGCAGTCTCCTGAGAGGTCCTGCCAGAGCCTGACAAATACAAAGGTGGTACTCGAAGCTAGCCATTGGATGGAGTACAGGGTCCTGAATGAAGGAGCTAGAGAAGGGACTGAAGGAGCTGAACCCCATAGGAAGAATAACAATATCAACCCCATAGGAAGAATAACAATATCAACCAACCAGAACCCCCAGAGCACCCAGGGACTAAATCTTGTGACCTACTAAGAAGGGAGTTCCCAGCTAAACTCATCAGCATTGTCTTCTGGGAGTCTTTCCCTTCCCTGGAGTCTGGGACTTTCTAGTGGTTTCCCCAAGTTCACCATCCACACTGATACATGTTTCTATACAGTTTTCTGACCTGTATTTTCTCCTGTCTCTTCCAATACCTGTTTCTGGCCCCCTTTTCCCTTCCCCTTTTCTCTCCTTCCCAAGTTCCTACCTCCCTCTACCTCCTGTGATTAATTTGTTCCCTGTTCTATGTAGGATTGATGTATCTACACTTTGGTCTTCCTGCTTCTTAAGCTGCATATGGTTTATGGGTTTTATCATGGGTATTCTGAGTGTTGGGGCTAAAATTGACTCATCAGTGACTGCATACCATGTTATTTTGTGTCTGGGTTGCCTCACTCAGCATATTTTGTAGTTCCATCCATTTGCCTGTGAATTTCACGAAGTCATTGTTTTTAATAGCTGAGTAGTACTCCAGCTAAAGGGATATAGAACCTGTAGAGACCACCTCCAGTAGGTAGGCTTAGCCCCCATTTAAGGGATGGAACTACCCACAAATCTCAAAATTTTTAACCCAGAAATGTTCATGTTCAAAGGAAAAACAGAGACAAAAATGGAACAGAGACTAAAAGAAAGGCTATCCAGAGACCACCACACCTAGGGATCCATCCCATGTGCAGATAATAAACTCCTACACTATTACTGATGCCAAGAAGCACTTGCAGACAGGAACATGATATGGCTGTTCCCTGATATGTTTTTTGTTTGTTTGTTTGTTTTCGAGACAGGGTTTCTCTGTGTAGTCCTGGCTGTCCTGGAACTCACTCTGTAGACCAGGCTGGCCTTGAACTCAGAAATCCACCTGCCTCTGCCTTCTAAGTGCTGGGATTAAAGGTGTGCACCACCATGCCCGGCTACCCTGAGATATTCTACCAGCACCTGACCAATACAGATGTGGATGCATGCAGCCAACCATAGTACTGAGCCAGGAGACCTCAATAGAAGAGCTAGGGAAGGACTGAAGGAGCTAAAGTGGATTGAAACCCCATAAAAGAATAATATCAACTAACTGGACTACCCAGAGCTCCCAGGGAGTAAACCACCACCCAAAGAGTATATGTGGGTGGAGCCAGTTCTACAAATATATATGTAGCAGAAGATTGGCTTATCTGACATCAATGGGATTGGAGGGAGGCTTGATACCTCAGTGTAGGAGGATGCTAGAGTGGTGAGATGGGAGTGGGTGAGTGGGTGGAGGAGCACCATCATAGAGGCTAAGCAGAGAAGGGAGAAGGGGTTGAGAAGTGGTAACTGAGAAGGGGGATATCATTTGAAATGTAAATAAATAAAATGATTAATTAAAAAAAGAAGGAAGTTCTCAGGGCAAAACATTATGCTTAGAAGATTGTCTGACTCAGGTCAGGTGAATACAGGAGTTACTGTAAAAGTCTGTGTACCTACATATGCAGCTGGAGCAATGAGTCCTACCATGTGTACTTTTGGGTTGGTGATTTAGTCCCTGGGAGCTCTGGGGATACTGGTTAGTTCACATTGTTGTTCCTCCTATGGGGCTGCAAACCACTTTAGCTTCTTGGGTCCTTTCTCTAACTCCTTCATTGGGGACCCTGTGCTCTATCCAATAGATTGCCTTGAGCACCCACCTCTCTATTTTTCAGGTACTGGCAGAGCTTCTCAGGAGACAGCTATATTAGGTTCCTGTCAGCAAACACTTGTTGGCATCCACAAAAGTGTCTGAGTTTGGTAATTGTATATGGAATAGATCCCCAAGTGGGGCAGTTTCTAGATGGTCATTCCTTCAGTCTCTGCTCCACACTTTGTAATTCCTTCCATGGGTATTTTGTTCCCCCTTCTAAGAAGGATCAAACACTTTGGTCTTCCTTCTTTATGAGTTTCATGTGGTTTGTGAATTGTATCTTGGGTATTCTGAGCTTCTAGGCTAATATCCAAATATCAGTGAATGTATACCATGTATGTTCTTTTGTGATTAGGTTACCTCACTCAGGACAATATTTTCTAGTTCCATCCATTTGCCTAAAAATTTCATAACTTATTGTTTTTAATAGTTGAATAGTATTTCATTGTAAAACACATCTGTTTTTTTTTTCCAGCTCCTGGCTATGATAAATAAGGCTGCAATGAACATAGTGGAGCATGTATCCTTATTACATGTTGGTATATGCCCAGGTGTGGTGTTAGTTGGTCCCCAGGTAGTAGTATGTCTAATTTTCTGAGGAACTGCCAAACTGATTTGCAGAGTGGTTGTACCAACTTGCAATCCTACCAGCAATGGAAGAGTGTTCCTCTTTCTCCACATCCTCACCAGCATCTGCTGTCACATGGAATTTGATCTTAGCCATTCTGACTGGTGTGAGGTGGAATATCAGAATATCAGGGTTGTTTTGCTTTGCATTTCCCTGATGCCTAAGGATGTTGAACATTTCTTAGGTGCTTTTCAGCCATTCAGTATTCCTCAGCTGAGACTTCTTTGTTCAGCTCTGTACCCCATTTTTAATAAGGTTATTTGGTTCTCTGGAGTCTAACTTCTTGAGTTCTTTGCATATATTGGATATTAGCCCTCTATTGGATGTAGGATGGTAATGATCTTTTCCGAATCTGTTGGTTGCCTTTTTGTCCTATTGATAGTGCCCTTTGCCTTAGAGAAGCTTTGCAATTTTATGAGGTCCCATTTGTCTATTGTTTATCTTAGAAAATAAGCCATTGGTGTTCTGTTCAGGAACTTTTCCCCTGTGCCCATGTGTTTGATACTTTTCCCCATGAGGTACTGAGAAGATATATTCTAAAATGTTCTATAGATATCTGTTAAATTTATTTGTTTCATAACTTCTCTTAGTTTCACAGTTTCTTTGTTTAGTTTCTGTTTCCATGATCTGTCTATTGATGAGAGTGGGGTATTAAAGTCTCCCAATCTTATTGTGTGAAGTACAATGTGTACTTTGAGCTTTAGTAAAGTTTCTTTTATGAATGTGGGTGCCCTTGCATTAGAAGCATAGATATTCAGAAGAGAGAGTTGTTCTTAGTAGGTTTTTCCTTTGATTAGTATGAAGTGCCCTTCCTTATCTTTTTTGATAACTTTAAGTTGGAAGTTGATTTTGTTCAATATTAGAATGGCTACTCCAGCTTGTTTCTTGGGACCATTTGCTTGTTCGATCATGTCTCCTGGACCACCTGCTCCTGTCAAAGTTACTGCTCCCACAGCCCCCACAATAGAGGCATGTGGCTAGCAGACATGTAGACAATGTCCCAAGCTTCTGGCATTCTGTCTAGACTTCACCCCACAATTACCTAGCAACAGCAAGATAGCAGCCTACTATAAGAGGGGCTGCTTGGCCCCTCCTCACTCTCTTTAAGCTTTCTTACTCTCTAGCTCTCCTTCTGTCTCTCTTTATCTCTTTCCATCTCTAAGCTTTTACCTCTCTTACTCCCTAGTCTTCTCTCTCTCTCTCTCTCTCTCTCTCTCTCTTTCCCCTTCTCTCATCATGGCCATGGCTGGTCTCTCTCTCTCTCTTTCTGCCTTCTCTCTCTCCCCTGGCCTTTCTACAATAAAGCTCTAAAACCATAGACTGTCTCTGTTCATCAAGGCCCACAGTGCTTGAATGATGGGATAGGCTTTCTCCTAATGAGCAGCGCCTAATCTCCCGACAGAAGGCCTTCCTATGCTACAGCCATGGACCAGACTAAGGACTCTTGCTTGCATGGGAACCACCCAGCGCCCCCCTCTCCCTCTGCCCTCTTCTCTGATCTCCTGGGCCAAGTGTTGCCCCAGGGCCCCTATACTGTTCTCAGCTTCTCTGCTGTATTCAGCCCAGCGTGGATGCCAGAAGCTGAGAATCTGGTACCTGGGGCTGCCCCTTGTCTACCACCTGCCATGTGGGGTCAGTGGACTAATACAGCCCGATGCCCACCTGGGGCCATGTGGAAAGTGTCCAGCAGTCCTCCAGCATCTGCCTGCCCAGAGCGCTGGAACTCTGGCAGGACATGGACATACTCTCTTACTCCCCTCTTCCCACACATCCACAGCTCCACAGATAGGGAGTTTATAAACATTGAGGAGAAGGGTGGGATCCAGGGGTAGATGCTTCCCATTGGCTCAGTTTGAGATGCTAGCAATGTTCTATTTGCATGGTGAAGGATTTCAGGTATTTTCCCTATGTGACTGATTGTCATGGTCCTCTAAGTGGGGTGTTGTGTTATTGTGTTTCAGTGCAAGTAGAGTTACACAGAGAGCTATGCCCACTCATACTATTCTCAACTCTGTGTTTCATGGGGTTTGGACTCACTCAAACTTATCAGTTCTTCTGTGTGGAGGCATGGTCCACTTGCCCCATAGGTACCTACTCCTCAGGGAGAAGTCATTCAGGTGAGTTTCAGCTCAGGTGTCTTTGGGTCTTGTGTTTGAAGTGTATGGTATCTTCTGAAATATGGAATTACATTACATCTCTGTGTGTGTCTGTGTGGGTGATCCAAGAGCAGTAACAATAACCTATAATGTAGTAGGAGTCTCTTGAACACCCTGACTAACAACTTAAAACTGAGCTTGTTATACCTGGTGTTGGAGATTTTGTTAGATTGTCTTTGGTTTTTCAAGGGAGCACTGTCAGCTCATGTGGGAAATTTTCATTTCAAGTACATATGTATGTTTATTTATATACTAAACTTTCATGAGTTATAGGTGCATTTAAGTAATTAGCAAATAGTATAATTCCTTATGAAGTCTTCAAACAACCTTCCTATTATTTTTCTCTCTTGTCTCCTTCCATGCTTATTTCTGTATTCTTCAATAGAGACTCTCCATTTTCCTATCTCCTCCATAAGTTCATGTGTTCTCTGCTATTCCCTTCTTTACTGCTCTTGCAACCCTCTACTCCAGCGATGACTCCCTTTTACTTTTCTGATTTCTGAGATTTACTCACACCTAGAGATTTGGAGCTAGGAGATTCAAATGAGAGAGATTATCTAATACTTGTCTTTCTTTGGTACCCCATCAATATTTTCTTTTCTGCAAAATTCATGACTTCTTTTTCCTTTATAGCTGAATAGTGTTCCATTGTATATATGCACAACATTTTCATTATCTGTTTGTCAGTAGAAGGATGTTTAGGTTTTAATTTCCTTGCTATTGTGAGTTATAGAAAGGCAACGGACATGGTTCAACAAGCAGGAGTAGAATGTGGAGTAGGATGTGAAGTCCTTTGAGCATACACCAGGGAGTTGTATGGCTGTGTTATATGATAAATTTACTTTTATCTCTTTGAGAATTTTCCACACTGATTTAGAATGGCTGTACCAGTTTGCAATACAGTCCCACTTCCCCTAAAGAAATAGAAGCAGTCATTAATAGTCTCCCAACCAAAAAAAGCCCAGGACCAGATGGGTTTAGTGCAGAGTTCTATTAGACCTTCAAAGAAGACCTAATTCCAACTCTCCTCAAGCTATTCCACAAAATAGAAACAGAAGGTACTCTACCCAATTTGTTCTATGAAGCCACAATTACTCTGATACCTAAACCACACAAAGATCCAACAAAGAAAGAGAACTTTAGACCAATATCCCTTATGAATATTGATGCAAAAATACACAATAAAATCCTTGAAAACCGAATCCAAGAACACATCAAAACAATCATCCATCATGACCAAGTAGGCTTCATCCCAGGGATGCAGGGATGGTTTAATATACAGAAATCCATCAACATAATCAACTATATAAACAAACTCAAAGATAAAAACCACATGATCCTCTTGTTAGATGCTGAGAAAACATTTGACAAAATCCAGCACCCATTCATGATAAAAGTCATGGAAAGATCAGGGATTCAAGGCCCATACCTAAACATAATAAAAGCAATATACAACAAACCAGTAGCCAACATCAAAGTAAATGGAGAGAAGCTGGAAGCAATCCCACTAAAATCAGGGACTAGATAAGGCTGCCCACTTTCTCCCTACCTATTCAATATAGTATTGAACTCCTAGCCAGAGCAATTCGACAAGGAAAGGAGATCAAGGGGATACAAATTGGAAAGGAAGAAGTCATAATATCACTATTTGCAGATGATATGATAGTATATATAAGTGACCCTAAAGATCCCACCAGAGAACTCCTAAACCTGATAAACAGCTTCAGTGCAGTAGCTGGATATAAAATTAACACAAACAAATCAGCGGCCTTTCTCTACACAAATGATAAAAAGGATGAGAAAGAAATTAGGGAAACAATACCCTTCACAATAGTCATAAATAATATAAAATACCTTGGTGTGACTTTAAGAAGGAAATGAAAGATCTGTATGACAAGAACTTCAAGTCTCTGAAGAAAGAAATTGAAGAAGATCTCAGAAGATGGAAAGATCTCCCATGCTCATGGATTGCAAGGATTAATATAGTCAAAATGGCTATCTTGCCAAAAGCAATCTACAGATTCAATGCAATCCCCATCAAAATTCCAACTCAATTCTTCACTGAGATAGAAAGGGCAATTTGCAAATTCATCTGGAATAATAAAAAACCTAGGATAGCAAAAGCTATCCTCAACAATAAAAGAACCTCTGGTGGAATCACCATGCCTGACCTCAAGCTGTACTACAGAGCAATTGTGGTAAAAACTGCATGGTACTGGTATAACAACAGACAGGTAGACCAATGGAATAGAATTGAAGACCCAGAAATGAACCCACACACCTTTGTTTACCTTATCTTTGACAAGGGAGCTAAAACTATCCAGTGGAAAAAAGACAGCATTTTCAATAAATGGTGCTGGTACAACTGGTGGTCAACATGTAGAAGAATTCGAATTGATCCATTCCTATCTCCTGTACAAAGCTCAAGTCTAAGTGGATCAAAGATCTCCACATTAAACCCGAGACACAGAAATTCATAGGGGAGAAAGTGGGGAAAAACCTTGAAGATATGGGCACAGGTGTAAAATTCCTAAACAGAACACCAATGGCCTGTGCTGTAAGATCACAAATCGACAAATGGGAACTTATAAAATTGCAAAGCTTCTGTAAAGCAAAAGATACTGTCAATAAGACAAAAGGCCACCAACGGATTGGGAAAGAATTTTTACCAATCTTAAATCTGATAGGAGGCTAATATCCAATATTTACAAAGAGCTCATGAAGCTGAACACCAGAAATTCAAATAACCCCATTAAAAATGGGGTACAGGGCTAAACAAAGAATTTTCAACTGAGGAATGCCCAAGGGCTGAGAAGAACCTTAAAAAAATGTTCGAAATCCTTAATCATCAGAGAAATGCAAATCAAAATAACCCTGACATTCCACCTCACATAAGTCAGAATGGCTAAGATAAAAAATTCAGGTGACAGCAGATGCTGGCATGGATGTGGAGAAAGAGGAACACTCCTCCATTGCTGGTGGGATTGCAAGCTAGTACAACCACTCTGGAAAATCAGTCTGGCGGTTTCTCAGAAAAGTGGACATAGTACTACCGAAAGATCCAGCAATACCTCTCCTAGGCACATACCCAGGAGATGTTCCAACTAGTATTAAGGACACATTCTCCACTATGTTCATTGCAGCCTGATTGATAATAGCCAGAAGCTGTAAAGTACCCAGATGTCCCTCAACAGAGGAATGGATACAGAAAGTGTGGTACGTTTACACAATGGAGTACTACTCAGCTATTAAAAAGAATGAATTTATGAATTCTTGAGCAAATGGATGTATCTGGAGGATATCATCCTTAGTGAGGTAACCCAATCACAAAAGAAGTCACTTAATATATACTCACTGATAAGCAGATATTAGCCCAGAAACCTAGAATACCCAAGATACAAGTTCCAAAACACAAGAAAATCAAGAAAGACCAATGCATGGTTACTTCATTCCTCCCTATAATAGGGATTAAAATATACACGGAAGGAGTCACAATCCTACCAATAGTGAGTGAAGGTTTATTCATTTTTTTCCCTCTACTCCTGTTCTGTTGTTAAAAATCCTTCTATAATTTGGACATTCACCTCTTTTTTGTTGTAGCATTTTCACATGTTTCCTGATTAGTAAGTTATTTTTTGTTTTGTTTCCTTTGTAAAGAAGGAGCTTCTTAGTTTAGTGCAATCCATTTCTTGCTGATACCATGCGTAAAATTTCATTACTCAGGTAATATACAAGGAGATTTTCTCCTAAAACAGAACACTGGATTTGAATTGGGTAGAAGATTGTGTTGTGGTAATAATTTATCAGGGGTTTCTATTCCATCTTTCATCATTTAGTTCCTAGATAAAAGATTCAAAACTTAAGCCGGGTGGTGGTGGCACACGCCTTTGATCCCAGCACTCGGGAGGCAGAGGCAGGTGGATTTCTGAGTTCGAGGCCAGCCTAGTCTACAAAGTGAGTTCCAGGACAGCCAGGGCTATACAGAGAAACCCTGTCTCAAAAAACCAAAAAAAAAAAAAGATAAAAAACTTTTTATATTCATAATAAGCCCTAGACAGCAATAGTCCTGGTGCGACATCAACCCTCTAAGCTATTTTGTCTACTTTCCTGCAACCCTGAGATATGATTCGCTATGTTCTGAGTGGGCCACTCTTACTCCAACTGGCCAGCCCTCATGGCTAGTTCTCATGATCCCTTACCCCATGGCTGCTTCCTCTCTCTCCACTCCTTCTCTACTCAGACCCCAGGCCTGGGAACAAAACTCCACCTACTTCTCTTCTGCCCTGCTATAGGCTAAAGGCATTTTTATTTAACTAATAGTTATAAATTAAGGAATAAGGTTACATAACATCACTTGATGTATGTAAGGTTGTTCTCTCAGCTTTGAGGGCAGCCAGACCTTGGAGGCTAGTATTTAGCATTACAATATATAGCAACAAGCCAAACCCCAACAAGATAGATTTCATGTAGGAGCTACATTTCTATCATAGAATCTAAAGAACTAGTGATGTATTTATTTGATTTTCTGTAGTCCATCTTCTTAAGTTCTTTATATATATTGGATATTAGTCCCCTATAAGATTTAGGATTGGTAAAAATCCTTTCCCAATCTGTTGGAGGCCTTTTTGCCTTATTGAAAGTGTCTTTTGCCTTACAGAAGCTTTGCAATTTTATGAGGTTCCATTTGTCAATTCTCAATATTATAGCATAAGCCATTGCTGTTCTTTTCAGGATATTTTCCCTGTGGCTATATCTTCTAGGCTCTTCCTCACTTTCTCTATAAGTTTCATTGTCTCTGTATTTATGTGGAGTTCTTTGATCCACTTAGACTTGACCTTAGTACAAGGAGATAAGAATGGATCAGTTCGCATTCTTCTACATGATAACTGCCAGTTGTGCCAGCACCATTTGTTGAAAATGCTATTTTTTTCCCACTAAATGGTTTTAGTTCCCTTGTCAAAGATCAAGTGACCATAGGTGTGTGGGTTCATTTCTAGGTCTTCAATTATATTTCATTGGTTTACCTGTCTGTCATTGTATCAGTACCGTGCAGTTTTTACCACAATTGCTCTGTAGTACAGCTTTAGGTCAGGCATGGTGAATCCACCAGCAGTTCTTTTATCATTGAGAAGAGATTTTTCCATCCTATGTTTTTTGTTATTCCAGATGAATTTGCAAATTGCCTTTTCTAATTCATTGAAGAATTGAGTTGGAATTTTGATGGGGAATTGGAATTTTGATGGGGATTGCATGGAATCTGTAGATTGCTTTCAGCAAGATAGCCATTTTTAGTATCTTAATCTTGCCAATCCATGAGCATCGGAGTTCTTTTCATCTTCTGAGAGCTTCTTTGATTTCTTTCTTCAGACTTGAAATTCTTATCATACAGATCTTTTACTTCCTTAGTTAGAGTCACACCAAGGTGTTTTATATTATTTGTGACTATTGTAAAGGGTGTTGTGTCCCTAATTTCTTTCTCATCCTTTTTATCCTTTGTGTAGAAAAAGGCCACTGATTTGTTTGAGTTAATTTTATATCCAGCTACTTCACTGAAGCTATTTATCAATTTTAGGAGTTCTCTTGGGGAATTTTTAGGGTAACTTATATATACTATCATATCATCTGCAAATAGTGATATTTTGACTTCTTCCTTTCCAATTTGTATCCCCTTGACCTCCTTTTGTTGTCTAATTGCTCTGGCTAGGACTTTGAGTATTATATTGAATAGGTAGGGAGAAAGTGGGCAGCCTTGTCTAGTCTGATTTTAGTGGGATTGCTTCCAGCTTCTTTCCATTTACTATGATTTTGGCCACTGGTTTTCTGTATATTGTGTTTATTATGTTTAGGTATGGACCTTGAATTTCTGATCTTTCCAAGACTTTTATCATGAATGGATGTTATATTTTGTCAAGTGATTTCTCACCATCTAAGGAGATGATCATGTGGTTTTTGTCTTTGAATTTGTTTATATAGTCGATTACGTTGATGGATTTCCATATATTAAACCATCCCTGCAACCCTGGGATGAAGCCTACTTGGTCTTGATAGATCATTGTTTTGATATGTTTTTGGATTTGGTTAGGGTGAATTTTATTGAGTATTTTTGCATCGATATTCAAAAGGGAAATTTGTCTGAAGTTCTCTATGTTTGTAGGGTCTTTATGTGGTTTAGGTATCACATTAATTGTGTTTTCATAGAATGAATTGGGTAGAGTACCTTCTGTTTCTCTTTTGTGGAATAGTTTGAGGAGAATTGGAATTAGGTCTTCTTCAAAGGTTTGATAGAACACTGCACTAATCCCATCTGGTCCTGGGCTTTTTATTGGGGGCGGGGGGAGACTCTTAATGACTGCTTCTATTTCTTTAGTGGAAATGGGATTGTTTAGATCATTAATCTGATCCTGATTTAACTTTGGTACCTGGTATCTGTCTAGAAATTTGTCCATTTCATCCAGGTTTTCCAGTTTTGTGGAGTATAACCTTTTGTAGTAGGATCTGATGATGTTTTGGATTTCCTTATGTTCTGTTGTTATGTCTCCCTTTTCATTTCTGATTTTGTTAATTAGGATACTGTCCTTGTGCCCTGTAGTTAGTTTGGCTAAGGGTTTATCTATCTTGTTGATTTTTCTCCATGAACCAGCTCCTGGTTTGGTTGATTGCTTTTGTTTCCACTTGGTTGATTTCAGCCCTGAGTTTGATTATTTCCTGCTGTCCTCTCTTTTTGGGTGAATTGCTTCCTTTTTGTTCTAGAGCTTTTAGGTATGCTGTCAAGCTGCTAATGTATGCTCTCTCTAGTTTCTTTTTGGAGGCACTCAGAGCTGTGAGTTTTTCTTTTAGGAATGCTTTCATTGTGTCCCGTAAGTTTGGGAATCTCCTCTGGCAGAGAAGATGCCCAGGGATCTGGGTCTCAGCTCTGTCTCCTGGCTGAGGATGAAGGCTCCAAGGGACCGTGTACAAGAAGCTCTACTGCTTCTGCTGCCCATGTTCTCTCCTGCGTAGACTGGTCTCAGTGATTCCAAGATTCTGGGTGTGCTAGGTCCTGCCTTTGTTCTTTGATCCTGTTGCTGCTAGCACAAGACCCTCTGGAATTTTTGGAACAGATGTTGTAATCAACCAGTGATTTTAAGATCCTGGGTGTGCTAGGGTGCTTGCAGAGTGGAGAGTCCTCTGGGGACCTTGGGACCCTCCACTGAGATCATGGGCAAGATGGCGAGGGGGTGGTGCCAGTTCAAGACATTGTTATCTTCCAAGCTTCAGTCATCCCACAACAGAATTTGGATAGCCTATGATTGTGACCAGGGATACAGGTTTTGGCTGACACAGGCTGTTACTGTTAGTTCAAACCTATCAATATAAAAAATAAGTGTAATTGGCTAGGATAACAAGTATGTTGATCCCTTTGTTACTTTTAGCTACAGTACTTACTGGAAGCAATAGAGAGAGCAGGGGAAAGAGAGCTTACAAGTAAAACCTACTCATTTTGAGCAGTAAGTTTTAGATCTGTGGTGTCTCTTACTCTTGCACACATAGGTCAAAGAGGGTGAAGTCAGGGCTCCATGTACTTAGTTTCAAAGCCATAACAAGTGTTTCAGAAACACAAGATATGTGGAGCAGCTGGTATGGGGTATGGGCTAATCTTTGCCCTCCTGATGGACACTTATCTAGTTATCACCTGGCTACTATTGCTCTCAATGGCACTGAACATGAAAACATTCACAGAAGATGACTCTCCCCAACAAACAATGACCTTTCGAAGCTTCAATTTATTTGTGTGAAGTCTGTTGCTTAGTTCTTCAGAAAGCTACATTATTATTTTCTTTTGTTATAAAATCTGGCAAAGTACTATTAACCTGATTTTTAGGGCTTTGCTACTAGTCTAGTGGCCAGTGGACTGAACTGACAATCCGTGCTTTGCTTGGGATCTTGTTAGGCCCCATCCCAAACCTGTAAAACCAGAAACTCCTTCCTAAGGATGTCCACTAGGAATTCACTTACATGTTAGAGTTTTGAGAAGCAATGCCCCAAACCAGCAGAAGGCTGCTCAGAATTTCTTGTGAGACAGGTTAAGTTCAGAAGGAGTGGGGCATCTTAGGACAGGTCTTTGAATTATGATTTTATTTATTTTTTCAAGGATAAGATGTAGAGAATCTGACCTGCACTTCTTTAATTAGTTTATAGAGCTCAGGAGGAGGAGGAAAAAGGGGACACAAGAAGGCGGAGAAGCCTTAATGCACATATCACTAGGTTCATTATTTGATTTTTTTTTTATCATTTTAGTCATAATTTCTAGTGACAGAAAACTGTTTCTCCTTTTTCCTGGATAAAGGGCATGGTCATGGGTTTACAATAAATATCTTAAGGTTAGTTGATCTTTCTTCTGTAAAATGATTCTATTCCTTCAAAAAAGACAAAATTTTCATTTTACCTGAATAATATTATCTTTCTGCTTAAGTAGTGACACAGCTGAAAGTTTATTATGATTCTCCAGAGAAACTGATGCAATAGGCTAGATACATAGATGCAGAGAGTTAAGAGATGGATGTGGGTGACTAATGAGGTTCAAGTCTGAAGGTCATCCCGATAAAAAACATTTCTTGGGGAGGCCAATCTTTTGATCTATTTATACATTCAAGTTACAAGGTCTCAAGGTTGCAATCTGCTTTATCCAAAGTACACTGGTTTAAATGTTAATGAGCTTAAATGTTAACTTTATCCAAAAACAATTTCAAAGAAGTTTGATTACAAATTTAGGCATTGTGGCTCAGAAAAATTGTCATATAAAATTAATCATTGAAATAGTTCCTTGCTTACTGTTCTTTTAGGTCCATATCCTATTTTTTCCATGCTGATCATTTTCAAGTTAACTTATTAATGTTTTCAGTAAGTATATAACATAATAGATCCAATTCTGACAATTTTATAGATGTATATCATACTTTGTTTATGTTCATATTGTAATTTTCCTCCTTTGCCCTCATTTCTTCTATTGGTGGCCTTCCTCTCTTCAAATAATCCTTCTCCTTTCATGCCATACATAGGCATGCACACATACATATGTATATTAACCTATGATCCATATATAAGAGCAAATGTGTATTATCTTCTCTCCCTACCTTCTCTTGTCCCCAGCCCCCCTTTAATAAAATACCTCATGTCCTATTTTCATGGCCTAGTATTTCTACCAATCTTCCTAAAAATAACATAATTTCATTTTCCTTTATGGATGAATAGAACTCTATTGCTTACATTGTTTTTATTTTTCTGTTGATGGGCATCTAGGCTGGTACCATATCTAATGTGAAGAATTACACAATAAATATGAATGTGCAGGTATCTCTTGATGTTTGGTGCTCCAGAGTTCTGTATTGTAGACTTGTGCATCTCACTGGTGCTTGAATCTCCCTGCAGCCCTGACCAACTATTTTTTCCCTTGCTTGTCTCTACCCAGCTTTGTCTTGTAATGAGAATCACAGTTGATATTACTTTAACAGGTCTTCATTTGAACTGCCCCATTGTTCCCTACTCTTCCTTCTGCTTTCTGCTCCTTCTTCCCCTCCCTCCCTTCCTCTCTCTCCCTCCCTCTCCCTCTTTCCCTCTTTCCCTCTCTCCTTTTGCTGGAGAAATTTTTCTTGAAGCCTCACATAACCAGCTTCAGAGAACAAACTACACTGTGTGGTTCCTCCATGGATGTACACATAGCTCATCATGTCAACACCTTCTTAGTAAAAAACAAAACAAAACAAAACAAAACAAAACAAAACAAAACAAAGCAAAACAAAGCAAAACACCACCCAGCTTCACTCCAGAATGAAGATCTAACCGGACACTCTAGGCAATGGAATGAAGGCATGGCAGAGGGGATTGTAGCAATATAGCCAAGGAGCTACATTTATGCTGCAGTTGTGAAAGTATAAAAGCATTTCCAGAACCAACTTTTGAGTTGATTATTTCAGTGGAAGAAAGGTAGGATGTGAAGTGCTGGGCTGTGGACTTTAGTTGTTTTCAACCTCTCCACTAATCTTTTATTTGCTCTTGTCTCTTTCCCTAGATAGTTCTTTCTATAATCTTTTTAGGATCTATATTTTTCTTGGTATATCCAACACCCAACTGATCCCATGTTAATACAAACATAAGAGATTTTCTAAGTGGAAAATGTAAATGCTGGTCCAGGAGACCTGAGTCCCAGGTTGACTTTCAAAAAGAGGAAAAGGAGATCTGAAGAGACAATTCCTAATTCTTTTATTACCTACCATATTACCCCTTGTTGTGGATAGTCCTGGTGCTGTTCGTATTTTGATGCTAATTCTGCTTTCCCAGGAGGAGCTGCTGGGAGCTGTTTTGATTTACTGGGTTAAAGGTATTTGTGACAACTAGCTATAGGGCCAGAAGGCTGAGAAGGTAGAAGCAGCAGCCTTGAGGCAGGGGGAACCAGCACTAGGAAGACCAACCTCCAACTGAGGCTAGCCAAGAGGTGGTGGGACCGCTGACAGAGAGTAGCTGGGTATAGCACAGGGTGGTGCCACTTTTTAAAATATTTCCAGAAACAACCCCTTACCCCAATCTCCCCAGCACTACCAAGCTATTTCAGTTCCACTGAACAAAACTAAATAATGTTTCATTACTACCAGCTCTAACCAGCTGAAGCTAATAAATGACCATGCTTCTGGTAAGCCAGATACTTGATGGTCCTAATTGACTATCTTAATCAAACTGTCAGATATACGAATTCACTCTGTTTTATCCAGAGTATTAACTGTTGACTTTCAGTGTCTTAGGGTTTCTATTGCTGTGGTAAAAAACAAAACAAAACAAAACAAAAAACCAAAACCAAAAAACTTATGACCAAAAGCAATTTGTGGATAAAAGTGTTTACTTTATTGCACAATTCTCAGATCATACTGTGCATACTGTGTTATCAAAGGAACTGAGACCAGGAACTCAAAGTAAAAACCTGGAGGTGGAGACTGAAGCAGAAGCCATGGAAGAATGCTGCTTATTGGCTTGCTCCTCATGGCTTGTTCAACCTGTTTTCTTATAGAACCCAGACCCATGTGCCTGGGATGGGGCTGGAGGACCATCTGGAGTGGCCCTTCCATGTCAATCATTGATCAAGGTCTTGTAATAGATTTGCAATTCGGTGGAGGCATTTTCTCAGTGACATTCCTTTTCTAGATATATCTAGGTTTGTGTCAAGTTGACAACAACAACCAAGCACATTCAATTAACATGCTATATGAAGTTTCCTTTCCGACCCTTAAAATACTCCTATGGTTTTCTTTCTTTGACAAATTAGTATATTTCTTCAGTGGCATGTTATCTGTCACCTAGGAATTTAGGAGTTTCAATTTTGTCTTTTAATCCTCTATGGCTTTTGCATTTTCTTTGATACCTCTCGTGTTTGAATGCCAAATTTCTTTTTCTTTTCTTTTTTTTTCTTTTTACCTCTTAAGTATTTATCAACTGCACCCTGAATGCTGTTAAATTCATTCTGATTCTCATTTCTTGCTTAGATTGGAGTCAATTTTTCCTAATTGATTTCCACAGTACTTACTTTTTGCCTTAAACTCTATCTTAACTCCCTTCATTGAGTGGGAGTTAGATTTGGGATTTTAAGTTTTTTATTTCAAAGTGTGTATGGATGTTTCACATGCAACCTATGCCTGTTCATTGGATACATGCCTGGTACTCTTAGATGCCAGAAGATGGCATTGGATCCCCTGGAACTGGAGTTACAGATGGTTGTGAGCTGCCATGTGTGTGCTAGGAATTAAACATGAGTCTTCTGTAAGAACAACTAGTACTTGTAACTGCTAAGTCATCTCTCTAGCCATCATCATCATCATCATCATCATCATCATCATCATCATCATCATGTGTGTGTGTGTGTGTGTGTGTGTGTGTGTGTGTGTGTGTGTGTACAGATGAAGGTACAGGTGCAGGCAAACTATGGTGGTGCATATGTACAGGTTAAAGGACAACCTTGGGGAGTCATGTTTCAAGCTTTAGTCTTAACTTTTAGATTTAACTGAGTAGCATATCTATTCTTTTAACTTTTTCTGCTGGAACTGATGTGAGCCATTCCTGCTATCCTCACCTTTAGCCAAGTTTACTCTTGGGGGGAAAATATGATTTAGCTCCATGTTATGTGATGGTTAGTCTTGATATTGTGACAGGTTTTTAAATCATGCAGGAGACAGAACTCTTGTGTGTCCTGTGTACTTTTTGTCAACTTGCCACAAGCTAGAGTCACCTGGGAAGAGGGAACCTCAATTGACTAATTGCCTCCATAAGACTGGCCTACAGGAATGCCTGTGAGGTGTTTTCTTGATTAATGATTGATATGTAAGGGCCAAACCTACTTGGGGTTTGACACCCTGAGCAGGTGGTCTTGGGGTATATACAAAAGCAAACTGAATAAGCCCCAAAGACCAAGTCAGTAAGTAGTGTTTCTCTTTGGTCTCTGATTCCACATCTGCTTCAGGTTTTTTTGTCTCAATTCCTTCAGTGATAGACTGTGATGTAGAAGTTTAAGCCAAATCACCTCTTTCTTCCACCAGGTTGCTTTTGGTCACTGTTTTGTCACAGTAACAGAAAATAACTAACATAGTATGTTTGTAAGGGTACTTAACTAAGAAGCTTAATGATCCCTCTAAATGTGGGTGGCACCATCCCATGAGCTGCAGTTCCAGCCCAAATACAAAGGAGAAATGAACAGTGCACCACTGGCCAGTCATCTTCTTCCTGATTATTGATGCAAAGTAATCAGCCACTGAAAACCTCTCTCTCCATGCCTTCTGTACCATGACTTCACACTGAAATTTGTATGCTGAAATTGTGACCCAAAATAAACCCTTTATCATTCATTACGTTGTTTTGTTAGGTGTTTGTCACAGCAATGAGAGAGATAACTAACATATGTTGTATATTAGACAAGGTCCTAACAATATCACATGACCCACATCATTCAGGATAACTTAAGAAAGGATTATTTACAAAGACTTTAAAGAATAGTGTTTGGATGGGATGAAGAACACTGTTACCAGAACAGGAGACAACAGCATCCAGATATCAGAAGAGACAATGGAAAGGAGCAGCTGCTGTCAGTGAGAGAGAGAGCTTAGAGCAGCTAAGCTCTTCCTTTAAGAGGAAGAGCTTTCTGTAACAGCTCCTGGCTGAGGCAACATTACAGCGAGGAACAAATGGGAGCAAAAGCCTATGCACATGCACCTTTCTCTTCTGATCCCACAACAATATTCAGAAGCTCTGTTGTCCTTTGGTTTCAAGACTTCATAGCTTAGGCTCTCAGGGGCTATAACGAAAAGGGAAGAAAGTGAATCTAAATATGGAGGACAAAGAAAAATACAAGCATAGGTATCATTCCCAAATCTTAGTCCCTTGGTTTTCCTATTGTTTTTCTTAGTGGAAGCTCATTAAGCATCTCTCTCAAAATATGTGATGTCTCAAGGGAAGTCATTATTCCGATCCAGATGTCTGGAGTTAGTCAATGAGTTTAACTGGCCAAGTTTGCTTTTATCTTTCCTTTGGAATTGGGCACTCTGGAAGTGACTTTTGATCCTGCTATATGTCTCTTGGCCCCAGGTATGTAGAACTAAACTGGGATCAGTCCTGAATCAAGGTGGGGCCTAGCCTTGAAAAGGAATTTTATTCTTTCTTTTAGAACATCCAGCCATAATTTTCTGCCAGATAGTCTTTTGCTGCCCCCTTCTGGCAGCCTGTCACCACAGTGAAGACTTGTTGGAATATCGAATGAAATGGCTCCTCCTGTGCAGAGGCTGTCCCAGGAAGACTTTGGTAAGCAGAGTAGAACTGAACCTTGCTCACAAATAAACAAAGAGGTCCAGGTGGCCTGTGTCTCATGTTAGTTACAGAGAAGAGAAAGCCAACATAGACTGCAGAGCCCTAATCTGAATATCTGAGATGGTCTAAAAATGGAACTGTTTTGTGTAATAACATGGAGCTACAGAGGGAAAATTCAACACCTGGCTTCTTAGGAAGGGTTGTGAGCAAAACTCAAACATGTAAAATATCATATAGGATTATAAGAGGCTGGAGATGTAGCTCAGTGAAAGAGAACTTTCCTTGCAAGTGTAAGGCCCAGGGTACAATTTATTATTCAGTAAACAAATAACAGACATTCTGGTTATGGATATAAGATATGGATGAATCATAAATGAATTTTTCAGATTCAGTTCCTTCTTTAGGGTACCTAATATATATATATATACAAATATTAAATAATAAATTCCTAACATTTCTGTCCCAAGCATTTTCGTTTTGGGAACTCAGGTAGCAGAATAGAATTTTTTTAGATAAATTATTTTTGAAAAATGAATTCTAAGTTACCATGCAAAGTGACACAAAGTAATCTTTTACTTTTCCTTGTTGCCATTTATCCCCCTTGCTCACTGTCCTCTTTTGTCCTTTCTACCCTCTCCCTTCTTTGAAATGCTCAAGTCGGGGCTGGTGAGATGGCTCAGCCGGTAAGAGCACCCGACTGCTCTTCCGAAGGTGATAAGTTCAAATCCCAGCAACCACATGGTGGCTCACAACCGTCCCATCTGGCTCCCTGTTCTGGAGTGTCTGAAGACAGCTACAGTGTACTTACATATAATAAATAAAATAAATCTTAAAAAAAAAAGAAATGCTCATGTCTTCTGCTTCCCTGTCACAAGAATTCCATTATCCCCTCCCTT
This sequence comes from Mus minutoides, assembly GCA_902729485.2. Lineage (NCBI taxonomy): Eukaryota > Metazoa > Chordata > Mammalia > Rodentia > Muridae > Mus > Mus minutoides. The sequence continues at coordinate 137,953 of LR750561.1, read as the reverse complement.
TACTCCCAACATCTCTTCTTCTCTTCATGATCTCCCAACACACACATTTAATCTTAAATTCTTTCCATGAAAGAAAATGTGACATTTGTCTGAACCTGGCTTGCTTTCCTTGACAAAGTGGACTCTAGTTCAAATGTCCTGGTTTCAGTTTCGTTTTAATCTGAGAAAATTCCACTGCGTGTACAAGGCTCATGTTGTGTAATTGTGCTGTGTAACTTGTCTGCAGTGTACAATCCTCTTTCTGTAGCTTTGCTTGCAGCTGGGATTACAGACCTGTGCCACCAGGCCTAGCTATGTAGTTATTTATATAGTTTTTTGGTTTTTTTTTTTTTTTTTTTTGCTTTGCTTTGAAATTATAGTGACCCTCCTGCTTCATCCTCCCAAGTCTGGGGACATTTTTGAATTTTAGTTAGCAAACCTTACACATTGGCTTCCTCCTGTCATACTGAATCTATGGCCCTCTGTTCACTTCCCCACTGACTCCTCTCTACAACTGCAAAACAAGTGAAGGCTATCTTTCTGTCACATTTGAGTGGTTGGTCAAAGGAGAAGAACTGACTTACAGTGTATTTAATTTAATGAATTCTTTGGTAGCAAAACACATAAAATGTAAGTGTGCCAATGTAACCATTTGTTTTATATTCTTTGTTTTGTGACAGACTCTCATACTGCAACTTAGGTTAGTCTGTAATCAAACTGGAAGCAATCATTCTGCTTCAGCCCCAGTGGGCTCTATTCCAGGTGTGAACCACCTTCTTCAGCTTTTAAAATCCATGGCATTAAGCATATTTACACTCAGTGCAACCATCACCACCATTTATCTAAACTTGAAAAATTACTTATCATTTCAAGCAGTAATTGCCTGTTGTTCTTGTCTCCCAGCCCATGGTAAACTCTTTTGTACTTTCTATCTTTGAGAATATGCCTATTTTAAATGGAGTCATATAATTCTTTTCCTTTTGTGTCTCTGACTTGTTTTACTAAGCAGAATAGCCAGTGTTTCATCCATTTTGCAGGATTTCATTATTTTTTTGCTGAGTAATAACTGAACATGAATATGTTTGAGGAAAAACAGCCAATACAGTAAAATATATATGTATATAAAAATAACAACATAAATTGTCAATTTCAAGAAAAACATACTTAATATAAAAAGTATATCTTTGTATTGCATGTGTGTGTGTGTGTGTGTGTGTGTGTGTGTGTGTGTGTGTGTATACATGCACACATGGGTGTCATGAATGTAGAGGACTAATAATGATGTTGAGAATCATCCTCTATTACGCTTTTACTTTTTATCAATTGCAGACTGTTACCTACCTTCCAGCTATATTCTCTCTCTTCCTTTCTCCAAAATAATCTGCTTTGAAGTTGCTAGGATCCCTTCCATTTTATATTGGTTGTCAAAACACACAATATTCTCTATATGCTAATATTTATATAAATAATATATTATGTAGGTATTATTCTTTTTTATTTGTTTGTTTTTGAGACAGGGTTTTTCTGTATAGCCCTGGCTGTCCTGGAACTCACTCTGTAGACCAGGCTGGCCTTGAATTCAGAAATCCACCTGCCTCTGCCTCCCAAGTCCTGGGATTAAAGGCATGGTCCACCACACCTGGCTTGTAGGTGTTATTCTTGTTTTCACGTTTTGCCCTGCTGTTTTCAAGATTACTCCTTGTTGATACATGTAATTCTAGTTCAGTAAGGTCTGATATATATATATATATATATATATATATATATATATATATATATATATATATATATATAATTGCTGACCATTTGAGATGTTTCTAACTGTATTTTACTAGTGTGAGTGATGCTGTTACACATTTTTAACAAATCCATGCCATGTATTATTTGTATCCCTGTAACACATCTTCAAGTACAGATATATTCCGAGGTCTAGCATACACACACAGGCCACATGCATTTTCACTTTGGTTAGATAAATTTGACTGCTGCTAAATTTCTAATAATAGAGAAGAATAGCCCTCCCATTACTGGACAGAGGTTTTAAAGAGTTCTGTTCTTTTCTACATTCTTATCACCAACTAGCATTAGCTACCTTTTTAGCACTTGACAATCTGTTGAGCTGCTGTTTATTAGTCACTAGGAGTTTCTATTCTATAAACAACTCAAGACATATTTGGTTTTGTTAATTATTTTAATTAATTAATTAATTTAATTTATAAGGGTTCATCGAGAGCTTGTGACAGGTGTCAACCTAGTCCTTTCTGCAGAAAAATAGTTAGCTGTTTTAGTGTTTGCTGTCACTAGGTGCCAGCACTGTACCATAATCATATCATACCTTCCAGCCTCGTTACGAACTTGTTTTCCCTAAGATTCAAGATGGTGGGTCTTAATCACACAGTAGGTAACACAGCTGACTTTCTGCAGTTAGGGCTCAGGACACTACCCTAAACATGACTTCTGGAGATCAGCATATGCTTCACCAAAATATACTTTTTTGACATATTTTGGGCTGATTATTGTGAGATGCTGCAGACAGAAGGACCTTTGCAAAGCTATCCTTTTTGAAAGAAATTTAAATGCAGTAAACCTACATAGTAAATCTCCATGCAACTTATATTACCTGAGAGATATTTATATAACTAAGGAACTTATACTCAGCTGTTCTTCTCTCAGCGTCCTACAGCTTGTGATCTCTTTAGGCAACCCATGTTCCTATTCCTTTTTTGTCACTTTGAATGAGATATAAGATCCTACTAACTAGTCCTTTCTTGAGATTTGTATTTTTGGGAATATATATATATATATATATATACATATATATATATAATTACATATTATTTTGCTGCTAATTTGTATTTTACATATTCATTTATAGTGTCCTCCAAAAAACCTAGCAGGGAAGGTAGAAACCATTTTCCTTCACTAACACTGGATATTTGTGTAAACAACTTGTAAAATGATGTTCAAATAAACATCATTTTTTAAACATATTCGTTTCCTTATTTTTGTGTGTTCTCCTGTGTGTATTCATTGTACCAGTGTCTATATAAATGTTCACATGTATGTGGGGACACATGGTGTGGGTATCCATGCACATGGGTGCTTAGGTGAGCTGAAGCTCAGGGTTGATGTCAGGAATATCCTCCACTGTCGCGCGCCTACCCCGTCCAGCAGGAATAAGACTCACGACAACCAGATTTGAGGAGTCCTGTCAAATGAGTCCTTGAACTGCACCGATTACCACGTAGTGCTTACCGTTTTACGGCCGGGTCTCGGAGGGGCCTTTGTCGATGAATTCGGGACAGGACCGGTTAGTTGCTCGACGGGACACCGAGAGCGCTCTGATCCCCAGGTGCTCTCGCGTGACTACACCAGGCGTTCTCGGGCAACAGCTGACACCACCTAGAAAAGCTGAATCGGTCGAGCCGAGCGGTTGAATGGCTCCCTACACTCCACCATACTTCTACCTTATTCACCTTCCACTGTAGTCATATTTGGGGTGGTATCCTAAGCCCTAAGTGCAAAATGGCCAGGTTTTTCAATTGAAATAAGAGCTCACCCATATGGCTTGTCACACTAGCCAGATTGCTCTGGGAATACCCATCTCTGCTTTCCTCAGGTGAACTTATAGGTGGGCTGTCACTCCTAACCAGTGCTTATGTGGGTTCTAGAGATCTGAACTCCCCAGTCTTTTTTTTTTTTTCCAGTCTATGGTTTTAGAGCTTTATTGTAGAAAGCAGGAGGACATAGAGAAGGTAGAAAGAGGGAGAGGTCAGCCATGGCCACATGGAGAGAGGGGCAGGGGGGGGAGGAGAAAGAGAGAGAGAAAGGTCTAGAGAGTAAGAAAGGTGAAAGATTAAATAGCAAGTCTTAAATAGCAAGCTCTTTACCATTGATCCAGCTCTCTATCCCAAAGTATTCTTTAGTATGAACATTTACAAGGAGTTAAGCTCTGCATCTAAAGACCTTAATATTGGTTTGCTGATTTCTTCTTAAAATGAGATGATGAGAAAATGTTGAGAGCAACTCAACCTTTTGAATGATTAGGTATCAACCACTGTGCACTAAGCACATTGTACATACTGCTATGTCATTCTTACCACACTTTCGTGAGCTAGGCATCCTGCTTTCATCTGCTGAATATAGGTAACAGATGTAGAGAAACAAAATAAATTTCTCATTAGTTCACAGCTAGTTAAATGCCACAGCCACGTTCCAAAATCTGCTTTCCAAAATTATGGTGCTCTGGCTTACTGCATGCAATTCTGCATTCATCCCATGTCTCAATCCCTAGGCAGTTTGTGCTTACAGATAGGAATAAACTTGAGCTAACAAGAGGGAATTCTTTCTAAAACTGTCTCCTGTTGACAGAGACACATCTGCTTATTTCTGAGGNTTAATGGGGATATTTGATTTTCTGGTGTCCACCTTCTTGAGTTCTTTATATATATTGGATATCAGTCCCCTATCTGATTTAGGATTGGTAAAGATCCTTTCCCAGTCCGTTGGTGGCCCTTTTGTCCTGTTGACAATATCTTTTGTCTTACAGAAGCTTTGCAACTTTATGAGGTTCCATTTGTCAATTCTTGATCTTATAGCACAAGCCTTTGCTGTTTTGTTCAGGAATTTTTCCCCAGTGCCCATATCATCGAGGAATTTCCCCACTTTCTCCTCTATAAGTTTCAGTGTCTCTGTTTTTATGTGGAGGTCCTTCAACCACTTAGACTTGACCTTAGTACAAGGAGATAAGAATGGATCAATTCCCAGTCTTCTACATGATAGCTGCCAGTTGTGCCAGCACCATTTCTTGAAAAGGCTGTCTTTTTTCCACTGGATAGTTTTAGCTCCCTTGTCAAAGATCAGGTGAGCATAGGTGTGTGGATTCATTTCTGGGTCTTCGATCCTATTCCATTGATCTACCTGTCTGTTAGCAAGTTCATCTGGAATAACAAAAAACCGAGACTAGCTAAAACTCTTCTCAACAATAAAAGAACCTCTGGTGGAATCACCATGCCTGACCTCAAGCTGTACTACAGAGCAATCGTAACAAAAACTGCATGGTACTGGTACAGCAACAGACAGGTAGATCAATTTTCTTGCTTTCTGTAATCAGAGCTGATTAGTCCTGTGTGGATAACAAATACGAGGTGTACTTTCAATGCCTGAGAGATATAGAGATATTCAACCCTCATCTACACTCTCCAGAGACAATATTTCACTACCACAAGGCAATACCCTTATCTGGATCTATTTTTTGCATTTCTGTAACAAAAGTATCATGAAGCTGGGTATTTTAACAGGGTTCTGGATGTCCAAGAGCATCATCACACCAGCTCGAATTTCTGGTGACAGCCTTCATGGCAGTTAGCATCCTACCTTGAGAAAACATGCAAGTTTGAACAGCCACATTGAGAGAAAAGAAGTGATAGAAAGTTAACTGAGGAATCCAAACTTGTTTTGCAACAATGTGATCTCACAGTAATTAGTCTGGTTCTATGATATCTTAATTTCAGCCTTTAAAGAATTTGTCTAATTGCCCAAGAGAAATATTAACCCACCCAGTGAAAACAGATCCTTCCTAACCCCCAATGCCTCAATATTGGAGGACTTGAGTCTTAGCATGAGTTTGGCAGAGACATTAAACCACATACCAATTTCTGGGTATGCAGTGACAATCTGAGTGAGCTTCATACCTTTTTCCAGTGAAGCAGAGTATCATCAAGTTTCTGTTTCCATGAAAGGTTGAGAAGTCTCTTGGTAATAACTGTATAGAACAAACTGGGTTGTGCCAAGCATCCTTTCTAGTGTTGTACATTTTGATTACATTAACATGATTATAAGTCTCTCTTAATTCTCTTCATATAATATATTTTGATCATGTTTTGCCTCTCCCCATTTTTTGGCTTAAATTCTCATGTTTTGTTTTGAGGTTTTTTTTTTTTTTTTGACACACACACACACACACACACACACACAAACACACATAGAGACAGAGAGATACAGAGAGATAGACTAACAGACACAGAAAGGGAATGACAGAGAAATAGAAAGAAACAGAAAGACAGAAAAAGATAAAAAGAGAAAGAGAGGCAGACAGATAGATAGACAGACAGATGGACAGACAGATGGACAGATAATGGATATGTGGATGGATGGATAGATAGATAGATAAGTTGTGTGGTAAGTGAGGAATATTGTGAGACTCAAAATGACCTATCATTTAGGCTAATTCTCCTGAACTGATGCTTACATCCTGGGTCTGGGGTCTGGTGAGAAAACGGGGGAAATATGTGATGGAAAGGTCATACCAGGATACTTAACTTTCATAAAGTGCTTCTTTATTTCCAGAGACACATTTAGAAGACAAATACAGTGGAGGGTGGAAATTTTCTGCCTTCTGAGCAGCATGGGACAAAGGCTCTGAACAACCCAGTAAAATGTTCTTGTTAAAGAGCACTCAGGAGGCAGCAGTACAAGGGCCTTCACCCATGCTGATGGGTTACCATAAGTTGAAGGACACAGCCTCTTGAGGCCATGGGTAGGCTGACATTTTAGCTTCCAGGCAACACAGATGTAAAAGACAGAAATGGTTGATGCTATACACTGGCAAAGAGAAACATTCTGTGAACTTGGGTGAGGTGTCCTGTTGAGATTTCTAAAAATAGTGCTTCTTGTCTCAGCTTCTATCTCAGCCTGAAAACTGTACTGTATCAGGTGTAGGGGAAAGATTGAGAGGAATATTACTGATGACTCTGACTTGTACATGTCCAGGTTAAAAGAGGACCCTTGTGGCAGGCACGGTGCCACATACCTGTTATAGAAGCATTCTGGAGGCTGAGACAGGAGGACCAGGACAGGACATACAGTAAGATACTGCGTTAAAGACAATAAACAAAAGCAGTTCCCATGCTAGTTTCTTGTCACTATAGCAAATAACTAAGATATTAGCTTTATAATAAGAAAGGATTTATTTTAGACTACTATTTTGGAGATTTCAGTCTGTGGTTCATTACCCTGTCTGTTGCTCATCTCAGTGAAAGTATATGGCAGAGCAATACTGCTTGTTTGGCCAAGAAACAAGATAGTAGGAGAAAGGGACCAGGATCCTATCGTCCTCCTTATAGGCATAGAACTGACAACTAAGGACCTTCCTCAAGTCCCCAGCTCTCAAAAGTTCTATCATCACCAAGTACCATCATGCTGTGACCAAGCCTTTAACAAACAAAATTTAGGGAGATGTCCAACATCCAGTCCATATAAGATCCTCACATATCAAGTCAGACCATATAAAAATTAATTTGGGAAATTTATCCTTAGGGGTTGTTACCTGGGTTAAAATCTAGAATCATTTATATTTTAACGCCTTCTGAATCACACCCTAAAATATAATCTTTGCTTCATTTCATTATTCTTCTTCATATTCAGATAAACATTTCCTTCTGACTTCCACTGTTTGTACAATCACAAGAAAATAGATCTAGCTAGCCCTACAGGTCCACATGGCTTCTGTTGCAAGAAGAATGAACAAACAAGCAAACAAACAAAAAACAAAACAAAAACCACAAAGAACTTCCTTGGAATCAAAGGGGGGGTATCATGTTTCATGCCACAATTTTAAGTGGTGTCTATCAGTGATCTGTGATGCCTGAGCTGCTGTCTTTGGCACTTGGATTTCTAGTGTGACTCATAGCTATGAGTCAAAATCTCATTTACAGCAAGGTGGTCTTGAAATTTACCATGCAGCTGAGGCTAGATTTGATCTCCTAATCTTCCTGTTTCTAGCTTCCCAGTTTTCTGATCACAGGTGTGTGCCACCACATCTAGCTTGGCTTACCATTTTCATTCAGTTTCTTTTCACTTTCAGGAAGATCTTACCATCAAGGTGTGCTTGTCCATTATGTCATCAGGGATTAAATGGATATAAGCCTTTAACCACCCAGATTGTATTTAATAAATGGATCTCAGAAAACAGTTTGTGGCCTCAGGTTTTTCCCTTAGGAAAGGTCTCTTGCAAACTTTCTCACCTCCTCACAATTAATGCAGAAGGGCAAAGGTGAAGTGGCCTGGGAACCAAAAGGGAACATTTGATTTATTCCTTACACAACAAGGAGATTGAATGTCTACACTGCTATAAATAGAAAAGGTTCTTGGAGAAACGATTACTTACAAGTTGTCAGGGAGAAAGAAAACACAAGCCTTTGACCTGCGTGATTCCCCACAGATTGTTTCTTTATTGTTTGAGCGCAAAGTAGCCTTGAGTGGTTAGTTAGTTAGTTAGTTAGTTAGTTAGTTAGTTAGTTAGTTAGTTAGTTCAGTGGCAGTCATTGATGTTGCCTGTTCCATTTCTTTATTATTTTATGTTGTATGGTTTTCATCCATGGGAAATATCCAAAATAGGAAAACATAAAGGAAAAGATTAGTGATTTTCACGAACCAGAAGCAACCTAATGGGTACAGATGTCTTTTGGAAATAGTCAAATGCTTTGGAACTAGATAGTACTGATGATCATACAACTCTCTTTGTTGTGCTAAATACCACTGCATTTTATACATTGATGCATCTGTTTTTATGCTGTGCAATTTTTAACACAATAAAAATAAATTTTAAAATGGCTTTAAGACCTATTTCATGACCAATAACTTAGGAAATCACTTCATAGCTCAAGACTTAGCGAAATGAACATGGCAGTTTAAACAACTTTCATCCATTTCTCTTGGAATATGGTCATCAAAATATACAAGTTTGATTTTCCTGAGTTAGTAGCATTTAAATTTTGCCCAAACTTTAATGTTATGGATATGTCTGTAATGCATTTGAATAACTGATGATCATAGTTGTGAAAATTGTTCAGTTTTAATGAAAGGCTTAAAAAATATCTCACTGTGTGAGCCATGTTAACCTCAAGTGCCACATCTATGAAAAAAGTTCTTAGGTTGTTGTTTTAGTTAGGGTTTCCATTGCTGTGAAGAGACACCATGACCAAGGCAACTCTTATAAAGGACACTATTTAACTGGGACTGGCTTATAGGTTCAGATGTTTAGTCATTATCACCATGGTGGGAAGCATGTCATTGTGCAGTCAGACTTGGTGCTGGAGGAGCCCATTCAGAATCTGGAACTGAAGGCAGCCAGGAAGCTGGCTCTCTTTCTTTCTTTTTTTTCCCCAATATTTATTAGATAACTTCTTCATTTACATTTCAAGTGTTATCCAGAAAGTTCCCTATACCCTCCCCCTTCCCGACCCTGCTCCCCTACCCTCCCGCTCCCACATCTTGGCCCTGGTGTTCCCCTGTACTGGGGCATATAAAGTCTGCATGACCAAGGGGCCTCTCTTTCCAATGATGGCCAACTAGGCCATCTTCTTCTATATATGTAGCTAGAGACTTGAGCTCAGGGGGTACTAGTTAGTTCATGTTATTCTTCCGCCTATAGGGTTGAAGACCCCTTCAGCTCCTTGGGTACTTTCTCTAGCTCCTTCTTTGGGAACCCTGTGTTCCATCTAATATCTGACTGTGTGCTTCCACCTCCATGTTTGCCAGGCATTGGTATAGTCTCCCACNACCTCAAGCTGTACTACAGAGCAATCGTAACAAAAACTGCATGGTACTGGTACAGCAACAGACAGGTAGATCAATGGAATAGGATCGAAGACCCAGAAATGAATCCACACACCTATGGTCACCTGATCTTTGACAAGGGAGCTAAAACTATCCAGTGGAAAAAAGACAGCCTTTTCAACAAATGGTGCTGGCACAACTGCCTTTCTTTCATAAGCAGCCAGGAGGAGGCTCTCTTTCTACACTGGGCAGATCCTGACCTTAGGAGTCCTTAAAGCTCACCTACACAGTGACACACTTCCTCCAACAAGGCCACACCTATTATAACAAAGCCACCCATCATAATAGTGCCACTTCCCATGGGCCAAGCATATTCAAACTACCACATCCAGGGAGATGGTTGTATGGAATAAATACAGTTGCACAAGCATGAAGACCTAAAATTAGATCTACAGGGCCACAGAAAAGATCTAGGCACTTTAGAACCTGAGTTTGAACCCCAGGAACTATACCCACCTGGTGGAAGCCAAGATTCAACATCTACAATTTATTTTCTTATCTTTGCATATATGCTGCATGAATGTGATGTGTGCAGTGTTAAGTCAATGTCTGTATACACACACACACACACACACACACACACACACATGCACACACACACACAATAAGTAAATATAAAAAAAGAAGAGAAGTGGGAAGAAGCTTGTAACTCCAGCACTGGAAGATTGAGATGGGGATGTATAATAATGATGATGATGGGTTTCATTGTGGTCAGCAGAGACAGCCCCACGTCATCTTGGGTGCAAAGTCAGCAGAGTGTCCCAAGGTCTAGAGAGGACTTTTCACGCCACAGGAACCCTAGCACACCCAGAATCTTGGGATCACTGGTGAGTTGAACACAACATCTGTTCTAAAGAATCCCGGATGGTCTTGTACCAACAAGGAACAGAGACAAAGGAAACCTAGCAGCTGGGAGTCCTTCTGGTGGCTCTAGCCCATGCCATCTTGGGCTTGAACTAAGCAGGCCCTAGCACACCCGGGATCTTGGGATCACTGAAACTAGTCTGCTTAGGAGAGCAAGTGGGTGGCAGAAGCAACAGAACTTCTTGGACAGGGTCCCTTTGGGCCTTCATCCTCAGCCAGGAGGCAAAGCTGAGACCCAGACCCCTGGGCACCTTCTTGCCAGAGGAGTGTCAGACTCCAGGGAGGGCTCTGACCTCAGGACTCAGGAGGTGGATCTGAGCTCCAGACTTCTGTGCATCTTCCCTGCAAGAGAAGAGCTTGCCTGCAGAGAGTGCTCTGATCACTGGGATTCAGGAGCGAGTTGGACTCCCAGGAGTATTGACAGAGTCTAAGAGAACCACAGGAGGAAAAAGCTCCAGCCAGAGACACCTAGAACATCTAACACCAGAGATTACCAGATGGCAAAAGACAAACATAAGATTCTTACTAACAGAAACCAAGACCCCTCGGCATCATCAGAACCCAGTATACCCACCACAGCGAGTCCTAGATATCCCAACACACCTGAAAAGCAAGACTCAAATTTAAAATCATATCTTATTTGCTAGTAGAGGATTTTTAAGAAGGACATTAAAAACTCACTTAATGAAATACAGGAAAACACTGCTAAACAGGTAGAAGTCCTTAAAAATTACAGGAAAACACAACCAAACAAGTGATGGAATTGAACAAAACCATCCAAGATAATAAAATGGAAGTAGAAACAATAAAGAAAACCAAAAGGAAGACAACTCTGGAGATAGAAATCCTAGGAAAGAAATCAGGAACCATAGATGTGAACATCAGCAACAGTATACAAGAGATGGAAGAGCAAATCTCAGGTGCAGAAGAATCCATAGAAAACATGGACACAACAATCAAAGAAAATGCAAAATGCAAAAAGATCCTAACTCAGAACATCCAGGAAATCCAGATTACAATGAAAAGACCAAACCTAATCATAATAGGTATAGATGAGAATGAAGATTTTCAACTTAAAAGTCCAATAAATATCTTCAAGAAAAAGATGCCCATGAACATACAAGAAGCTTTCAGAACTACAAATAGACTGAACCAGAAAAGAAATTCCTCCCAACACATAATAATCAGAACAACAAATGCCCTAAATAACGACAGAATATTAAAAGCAGTAAGGGAAAAAGGTTAAGTAACATATAAAGGCAGACCTATTAGAATTACACCAGAGTTCTCACCAGAGACTATGAAAATTAGAAGATCCTAGACAGATGTTATACAGACCCTAAGAGAACACAAATGTTAGCCCAGACTACTATACCCAGCAAAACTCTCAGTTAACATATATGATAAAACCAAATTATTCCATGAAAAAACCGAATTCACACAATATCTATCCACGAATCCAGCCCTTCAAAGGATAATAAAGGGAAAACTCCAACACAAGGACTGAAATTACACACTAGAAAAAGCAAGACAGTAATCTTTCAACAAACCTAAAAGAAGACAGCAGCAGGAACAGAATCCCAACTCTAACAACAAAAATCAGAGGAAGCAACAATTACTTTTCCTTAATATCTCTTTATATCAATGGACTCAATTCCCCAATAAAAATACATTGACTGTCTAACAGACTGGCTACATAAACAGGATGCAAAATTTTGCTGCATACAGGAAACCCACCTCAGGGACAAAGACAGACACTACCTCAGAATAAAAGGCTGGAAGACAAATTTCCAAGTAAACGGTCTGAAGAAACAAGCTGTAGTAGCCATTCTAATATTGAATAATATTGACTTCCAACCCAAAGTTATCAAAAAAGACAAGGAGAAGCACTTCATACTTCATACTCAAAGGTAAAATCTTCCAAGCTGAACTCTGTATTCTGAATATCTATGCTCCAAATGAAAGGGCATCAACATTCATTAAGGAAAATTTAGTAAAGCTCAAAGCACACATTGCATCAACACCCCACTCTCATCATTGGACACATCCTGGAAAAAGAAACTAAATAGAAACACATTGAAACTAACACAAGTTATGAAACAAATGGACTTAATAGATATCTACAGAACATTTTATCCTAAAACAAAAGGATATACCTTCTCAGCACCTCATGATACCTTCTCCAAAACTGACCATATAATTGGTCAAATAACAGGCCTCAACAGATATAAAAATATTGAAATTTTCCCATGCATCCTACCAGATGACCATGGACTAAGGTAGATCTTCAATAACAACATAAAGAAAAGAAAGCCAAAATTCACGTGGAAGCTGAACAACACTCTACTCAATGATACTTTGGTCAAGGAAGAAATAAAGAAAGAGATTAGAGAAACAAGCTGTAGTAGCCATTCTAATGAAAATGAAATGAAATTTCATTTAATGAAAATAAAGCCACAAGATACTGAAACTTGTGGGACACAATGAAAGCATTCCTAAGAGAAAAACTCATAGCTCTGAGTGCCTCCAAAAAGAAACTAGAGAAAGCATATACTAGCAGCTTGTCAGTACACATAAATGCTCTAGAACAAAAGGAATTAAATTCACCCAAGAGGAGTACAAAGCAGGAAATAATCAAACATAAGGCTGAAATTAACCAAGTGGAAACAAAAAGAATTATTCAAAGAATCAACCAAACTAAGAGCTGCTTTGTTGAGAAAATCATAAGATAGATAAACCCTTAGCCAGACTAAAGAGTATAGGGACAGTATGCTAATGAACAAAGTCAGAAATGTAAAAGGAGACATAACAACAGAACATGAGAAAATCCAAAACACCATCAGATCCAACTACAAAAGGCTATAATCAACAAAACTGGAAAACCTGGATGAAATGGACAAATTTCTAGATAGATACCAGGTACCAAAGTTAAATCAGTATCAGATTAATGATCTCAACAGTCCCATTTCGCCTAAAGAAATTGAAGCAGTCATTAAGAGTCTCCCAATGAAAAAAAGACCAAGACCAGATGGATTTAGTGCAGAGTTCTATCAGACCTTCAAAGAAGACCTAATTCCAAGTCTTCTCAATCTATTCCACAAAATAGAAATGGAAGCTACTCTACCCAATTTATTCTATGAAGGCAGAATTAATCTGATACCTAAACCACATGAAGACCCAACAAAGATAGAGAACTTCAGAGGAATTTCCCTTATAAATATGGATGCAAAAATAATCAAAAAAAATCTAAAAAAAACCAAATCCAATAACACATCAAAATGATCATTCATCAAATAAGCTTAATCCCAGGGACACAGAGTTTGTTTAATATATAGAAATCCATCAATGTAATCCACTAAATAAACCAACTCAAACACAAAAAACACATGATCATCTCATTAGATGCTGAGAAATCATTTGACCAAATCCAATACCCATTCATGATAAAAGTCTTAGAAAGACCAGGAATTCAAGGCCCATACCTAAACATAATAAAAGCAACCAGTAGCCAACATCAAACTAAATGAAGAGAAACTTAAAGCAATCCTACTCAAACCACAGACTAGACAAGGCTGCCCACTTTCTCCCTACCTATTCAATATAGTACTTGAAGTCCTAGCCAGAGCAATTAGACAACAAAAGGATATCAAGGGGAGACAAATTGGAAAGGAAAAAGTCAAAATATCACTATTTTCAGATGATATGATAGTACATATCAGTGACACTAAAAATTACACCAGAGAACTCCTAAACCTGATAAACAGCTTCAGTGCAGTAGCCGAATATAAAATTACCTCAAACAAATCAGTGGATTTTCTCTAAATAAAGGATAAACAGGCTGAGAAAGAAATTAAGGAAACAACACCTCTCACAATAGTCACAAAAATATAAAATACCTTGGTGTGACTCTAACTAAGGAAGTGAAAGATCTGTATGATAAGAACTTCAAGTCTCTGAAGAAAGAAATTGAAGAAGATCTCAGAAAAAGGAAAGATCTCCCATGCTCATGGATTGGCAGGATTAATATAGTCAAAATGGCTATCCTGCTGAAAGCAATCTACAGATTCAATGCAATCCCCATCAAAATTCCATCTCAATTCTTCACAGAGTTAGAAAGGGCAATTTGCAAATTCATCTGGAATAACAAAAACCTAGTATAGCAAAACCTATTCTCAACAACAAAAGAACTTCTGGTGTAATCACCATGTCTTACTTCAATCTGTACTACAGAGCAATTGTGGTAAAAACTGAATGGTACTGGTATAGAGACAGACAGGTAGAGCAATGGAATAGAATTGAAGACCCAGAAATGAACCCACACACCTTTGGTCACTTGATCTTTTACTAAGAAGCTAAAACAATCCAGTATCAAAAAGACAGCTTTTTCAACAAATGGTGTTGAAATGAAGAAATTGTGTTGAAATGAAGTTTTCACGAAGAACAATGTGCATTGATCCATTCTTATCTCCTTGTGCAAAGCTAAAATCTAAGTGGATCAGAGCTCCACATAAAACTAGAGACACTAAAACTTATAGAGGAGAAAAGGGGAAATATCCTTGAAGATATGGGCACAGGGGAAAATTCCTGAACAGAACAGCAATGGCTTTTCCTGTAAGAGTGAGAATCCACAAATAGGACCTCATAAAAGTTACACAACTTCTTCTATAAAGCAAAAGACACTGTCAATAAGACAAAAAGGCCACCAACAGATTGGGAAAGGATCTTTAACAATCCTAAATCAGATAGGGGACTAATATCCTATATACTCAGTATTGAAGGAACTGGATTCCAGAAAATCAAATAACCCTATTTAAAAATGGGGTGCAGCCGGGTGTGGTGCCGCACGCCTTTGATCCCAGCACTCAGGAGGCAGAGGCAGGCAGATTTCTGAGTTCGAGGCCAGCCTGGTCTACAAAGTGAGTTCCAGGACATCCAAGGCTATACAGAGAAATCTTGTCTCGAGAAACAAACAAACAAACAAAACTGAGAACCATAAAAATGGGGTACAAGCTAAACAAAGAATTCTCAACTGAGGAATATGGAAGCTGAGAAGCACCTGAAAAAGTGTTCAACATCCTTAATCATCAGGGAAATGCAAATCAAAAGAATGCTGAGATTCCACCTCACACCAGTCAGAATGGCTAAGATCAAAAATTCATGTGACAGCAGCTGCTGGCGAGGATGTGGAGAAAGAGGGACACTCCTCCATTGTTGGTGGGATTGCAAGCTTGTACAACTACTCTCAAAATCAGTCTGGTGGTTACTAAGAAAATTGGATATAGTACTACTGGAGGATCCAGCAATACCTCTCCTCGGCACATAGCCAGATGTTCCAACTAGTATTAAGGACACATGCTCCACTATGTTCATTGCAGCCTGATTGATAATAGCCAGAAGCTGGAAAGAACCCAGATGTCCCTCAACAGAGGAATGGATACAGAAAATGTGGTACATCTACACAATGGAGTACTTCTTAGCAAGTAAAACAATGAATTCATGAAATTCTTAGGCAAATGGATGGATCTGGAGTATATCATCCTTAGTAAGGTAACCCAATCACAAAAGAACTCACATGATATGCAATCACTGATAAGTCGATATTAGCCCTGAAACTTAGAATACCCAAGATAAAATTCACAAAACACATGAAATTGAAGAAGAAAGACCAAAGTGTGGATACTTTGTTCCTCCTTAGAATGTGCAACAAAATACTCATGGAAGGATTTACAGAGACAAAGTTCAGAGTTGAGAAGGAAGGAAAGACCATCCAGAGACTGCCCCACCTGGGCATCCATCCCATAATCAGCCAAGAAACGCAAACACTATTGCATATGCCAGCAAGATTTTGCTGACAGGATCCTGATATAGCTGTCTCTTGTGAGGATATGCCAGTGCCTGGCAAATACAGAAGTAGATGCTCACAGTCATTTATTTAATGGAACACAGGGTTCCCAATGTAGGAGCTAGAGAAAGTACCCAAGGAGCTGAAGGGGTCTGCAACCCTATAGGTGGAACAACATTATGAACTAACCAGTACCCTCAGAGCTCATGTCTCTAGCTGCATATGTAGCAGAAGATGGCCTAGATGTCCATCATTGGGAAGAGAGGCCTTTGGTCTTGCAAAGATTATATGCCCTAGTATAGGGGAATGCCAGGGCCATGAAGTAGGAGTGGGTGGGTTGAGGAGCAGGTTAGGGGGATGGTATAGGGACTTTCAGGATAGCATTTGAAATGTAAATGAAGAAAATATCTAATAAAGTATTTGTTAAATAATAATGTTGTTGTTGTTTTTTATGATGATGATAATGATATAAGAAAGAAATTTTACTTAGGTGTGGCTGTTCATGACTTTAATTCTAGCACTGAGGAGAGAGAATCAGGTAGATATTTGAGTTAGAGGGTAGCCTGGCCTTTATAGAATGTTACAGGACACTTGATGCTATACAGTGAAATCCTGTCTGAAAAGCAACAATCAAAAGTAAGAAATTGTACTAGTCTCAATGTTTGGAAGTCTAGGTAATTTTAAAAAATAACATAAATGGTTAAAAATATTTTAAAAGATTTAGCATATTGATTAACCCTAAGACACTGACCATGTGTGATCATTGCTTCATGTTCTATGGACACTGACAAGCTGCCAATTAGAATAGAGTGCTTTAATAACACTTGGATTTTCTTTTATTCTTTCTCTTTTTATTATATGTTTTATTATTTAAAACAATTTTTAACTTTAAATATATTTTGATTGTGTTTTTCCAAGAAAAAGTAAGAAAAAAATAAAATTATGCCCCCAAAGAAATACAAACAAAACAAAACACTAAAATGTAACCAAGTAAAAACACACAAAAAACCTGTGGAGTCCATTATATGAAGGGCAACTATTCCTGAACCTTAGGCCTGTCCTAACATGGTTGATATATCCAGTGTCAGTCTACAGGAAAAAAACTTATTTCCCTGTTCCAGATATAAGTAAAAGTTTTGTTGTTATCCTTTACCCTAATGACTAGGTTTTCATTTATTCATTCATTTCTAAAAAATGTAGCAAACTGAAATATAACAAAATATAACAAAAAATCCCATATTGAAGTCAGACAAAACAGACCAACAGGAGGAAAAGAGCCTAGGAGAAGGCACAAGATTCAGAGACTGACTCATTCACATGCTCAGGAATCAGAAAATATTAAACTGGAAATTAGAAGTGCCAAAGACCAGGTACAAGCACATGCAGGACCTATGGATGCTGCTTCAGTTTTTGTGAATTCGTATGAGCTTTCCTTAGTTTATTTAGAGGGCCCTGTTTTCCTGGTGTTCTTCATCCTGTCTGGCTCTTACATTCTATATTGTGGAGTGGTCCTTAAGTCAGTTCAGTTACTGATTTATTACTCCCACAAGCTTTCAGTTACTGATTGGTTACTCCCACAAGCTTTGCGCCACTGTTTCCCTAGCATGTTTTTTTTTTTTCTTTTTAAAAATTTTATTAGATATTTTCTTATTTTACATTTCAAATGCTATCCCAAAAGTTCCCTATACCCTTCCCTGCCCTTCTCCTCTACCCACCAGCTCCCACTTCTTGGCCCAGGCATTTCCCTGTAATGGGCCTAGCATATCTTGAAAGTAGTACACCATTGTTAAAAAAGGTTTGATATTTATGTTTTTCCCTTGATAGGATGCAGAGTAACCTCATATACCAGACACTGGAACAATGTAGATAATTGCCCAGCATCTTCATCTTCAATGAGTTTTGTAGGTGTAGTCTTCAGCAATAGGGCTTTGCTGTCATTTTATAGAGAACAACCTATAAGCTTCACAGACAGTCTAGTTTGTTTGGTGATTCCTGTGTGCCTTCTTGGGCCAACAACTCAATTAAATGCAGCCCAATCCTGATATTTGATGCTTTGTTCAGTGACAAAAGATGACCAGATGGGGCTCTTTCTCCTCCATTATTTGGTGATTTCATTTAGATCCCCTTCATACATACAAACACACACACACACACACACACACACACACACACACAAAGGGACAGACAACTTATCAGTGTAAGAATGCTTGCTGTACAAACATGAGGCCCTGAGGTCAAATCCTAAACATACACATAAAAAGACATTATGGTTGTTCTGTGTGAGACAGCAAGGTCACTGGAGCTTGCTAGCTGCCGGACTAACTGAAAGATGAAGAGGTTCAGGTTCAATGAAAGACCCTGTCTGAAAGGAATAAGGCAGAGAACAATAAAGTAAGACACCCGACATTCTCCTTTGGTCTCCATGTTTCACGTACCCACGCACATGTACACACACCACTATCAAAGGAAAGAGAGATCCTCTTACCCTAGAAGTTTCCTCTTCAAAGATCATACTATGAACTAATAACTTTCCTTAATAAGCAGAAGAATCATTTCTTTTCCTTGCTTCTGAATGGTTATTATTTATCTGGGAATGAAAGAACAAAATAGGTCAAAAGGACATAATCTTCACTCTGCACATGGTAATAAAAAATAATACACTTTGGGTTTTTCTAATCATCTCAGGTAGCTACTGCCTCATTAAGTGTGATATGCCCTACAGGTTGTCCTTACTGACAGTGAGCCAGAAGCTATAGCCCCATGCTTAAGTGTTTCACAATTACCTTTCTCAGGATGTTAATTATCAACTTGAATTCCTCTCTTGGATGACTCAGTGGGCTATAATGGCCCTGATGGTAAATACCTGTGGCAGGGCTGTGAAGCAATCATCCTCTTAAAGAGGGACTAGATCACTAAGATAGAAATGGTCCCATAAATCCTACTGTCTGTCAGCTCTCAGGGAGGTGCTCCCTCCAGCTAAGAGAAGCCATTTGGCATATTCAGCACAATCTGCTTTACTGAGCTAGAATTATGCAGCTCTAACAGCTGCCTTACTTGTAGGAAACTGTGTGTTTCTAAGGAAAGATTTTTCTCTTGGACCCTATCTGTCTTGACCCTTAGTGTACCAGCTGGGGATTCCAGAAAAGAAGCTGAGATAAAATCAACAAAATGCAAGTGGTTTGTTCACTAGTAAAAGCTCATGAAAGGGATGAAAGAGAGGGATCAGAATTGGAAAGACAAAACCCTTCCCAGTCTGAATGTTGATGTGATGCCTAGGGGGAAGTTAAAAGGCAAGGCTAGGCAAAAAGACTTAACACTGTCTTGAATACACACACACACACACACACACACACACACACACACACACACACACACACATGCACACACATGCACACACACACATGCATGCACACATGTATATTTATATATGCATATTGTAATATGTATATATATATGTGTGTGTATATTATATATAGTATATATGACAAAGTATTTGCTCAAGAGATTACTTATTAGAAAGCAATGGTCAGGTTCATGCCTATGAAGTATAGCCTTAGCTCCAAAACTGGAAACTGTCAGCTAACTGCATGTCTCACAATAGAATAAATGAGTTCTTTCTTGGAGGGAAATCTAGAGGTGCACCTCCTTAGCTGCTGTATACCATATTTTCTTGATGTGAGCATAAGTGGTACTTTGGAGACTCTTTGCAGAATACCTAAATGAAAAAGAAATTTTGGATTCGCAAATAGGACTTCTGAGTCTTAATGTTCAGAGCTTGAAAAGAAATACTGGAGAAAGCTGGAGAAAAACTGATGGTCTTTCTTTCTTTTTTTTTTTTTTTCTGTGAGAAAGGGTCTTTGTCTGCAACATGTGGTGCATTCCATTTCGCATCAGTCTTGCTGCTTCTAGTTCCAAAAGGCTGGAATGACAGCTGTGAGCTACCCCCAGTTACTTTAATCCTTGTCTAGTCCCAGTGCTTTGAGCCCCTTTGTAGCACTACCTTTACTAGCTGCCTATCCTAAATTCTCCTAAAGGAAAGAGGCTTAGTTCCCTGATAAATAGTGTAAGAACACCATTGATGCTACACCACTCTGGAAATCAGTTTGGCAGTTCCTTAGAAAATTGGACAAAGTACTACCTGAGGACCCAGGTATACCACTCTGGGGCATATACCCAGAAGATGCTCTAACACATGCCCCATTATGTTCATAGAAGCCTTATTGATAATAGCCAGAAGCTGGAAAGAACCCAGATGCCCTTCAACTGAGGCATGGATACAGAAAATGTGGTACATTTACACAATGGAGTACTACTCAGCTATTAAAAACAATGAATTCATGAAATTCTTAGGCAAATGGATAGGAGTGAGGATATAAATCATCCTGAGTGAGGTAACCCAATCACAAAAGAATACACATGATATGAACTCACTGATAAGTGGATATTAGCCCAGAAGCTCGGAATACCCAAAATACAATTCACAAACTACATGAAAATGAAGAAGAAGGAAGACCAAAGTGTGGATACTTTGATCCTTCTTAGAAGAGGGAACAAAATACCCATGGAAGGAATTACAGAGACCAAGTGTGGAGTAGAGACTGAATGAATGACCATCCAGAGACTGCCCCACCTAGGGATCCATCCCATATACAACCACCAAATTCAGACACTATTGTGGATGCCAACAAATGCTTGCTGACAGGAGTCTGATATAGCTGTTTCCTGAGGGACTCTTCCTGTGCCAGACAAATACAGAAGTGGATGCTCACAGTCATTCATTGGATGGAGCCCAGGGTCCCCAATGAAGGAGGTAGAGAAAGTACCCAAGGAGCTGAAGGAGTTTGCAGCCACATAGGAGGAACAACAATATGAAGTAATCAGTACCCTCAGAGCTCCCAGGGACTAAACCACCAACCAAAGAGTACACATGGTAGGACTCATGGCTCCATCTGTATATATAGCAGAGGATAGCCTAATCGATCATCAATGGGAGGAGAGGCCCTTGGTCCTGTGAAGGTTCTATGCCCTAGTATAGGGGAATGCCAGGGCCAGGGAGCAGGTGTGGGTAGATTGGTGAGCAGGGGAAGGGGAAAGTGGATAGGGGGAGGGGGTTTTTGGAGGGAAAATCAGGAAAGGGGATAACATTTGAAATGTAAATAAAGAAGATATCTAATTTAAAAAAAGAACACCATTGAAAGATCATCATATGGGTGGAATGGCAAAGCACATGATATCATTTTTTAGTGCATCTTCTTTCTCTTTTAAGGGGAAGGCTGACCTTTAAATTAAGCTCCATTAGTCTGATTAAGAGAGGTCTGGGAGCTGGAGGTTCAAGGAGAGCCATGTCTGATTATTTGGGTATTATTAAAGTGAGATGTATTAATCAGCATTCATTTGTTGGGTTTCTTTCACTTGCAACTCAGAATTAGATAAGGCAAGAATGGAATGTATTGACTGATGTAAGCAGTGAGTGAGAGGGTCAGAGATTAATGGATTTAGGGCTAATTAGAGTTAGAGGTTGGAAATGCCACCAGAGCCTCATTTCCCCCCAGTCTTCTCTTTTTCTCTCTCTGTTTTAGCTTTCTCCTCTCAGGCTGTCCTCAATACTCAGATTTCTCTTTGCAGCCCGGAAGATCTATAAGAGCCAATCCAGGAGCTGATCAAAAGCTAAAATTTTAACTTAAGTTCATCAAATTTTGGGATGGGCACTCCCTACCTAAAGCGGATAGAGTGGCTTACTCAGATCCTTTAAAATCTGAATCCTGAAAGAAGGGATCTCCACTGTCAGCCAGGAGGTGAAGCAGCCAGAGTTTCTTTTCATCAGTACTTTTGTGCTTTTACATGCAAATCCTTTGCAAATTGTAGAATTTATGACCTGAGGCAGTGCATGTGCACCAGAAGCTGATGTATGTTCAACAATATTAATTTTATCTTTAAAAAGCACAAACAGAATTTTTCTTAATCATCTCTGATTTTTTTTTTTTTGAGACAGATCCTCATTATGTACCTCTGGCTAACCTAAAACTCTCTATGTAGACTAGGCTAACCTCCAACTGACAGAGATCTGCCTGCCTTTGTGCCCCAACCCTGCCCCAGTGCTATCTATCTATCTATCTATCTATCTATCTATCTATCTATCTATCTATCTATCTATCTATCTATACTGTTCATTTTTTTCTGTTATGTATTGAATATGAGATGTCTCATATTCAAGGCTGATGGTCTGAATGCTTTCCCCCTAACTAGTGGTACTGTTTTGGGAGGTTGAGGACATTTGGGAAATTGAGGTGAATTTTGGAAGAAGTAGTTTCTAGAACATCTTTTGAATGTTGTTCTTAGCCTATTATATGCTATCTGCTCTCTGTCTGCTATGATGTGAAGAATCTTCCTCTATTACATAGTCCTTCCATGAGTATGTTCTGCCCAAAAGTCCACTTAGTGAACCTTCTGAAACCATGAGCCAAAATGAATCTATCATTTCAAGTAGTCTTCTCAGACACTTTGCTTACAAATATGCAAAAGTAACTAATATATTCTCTTATTTTTTATTTTTAAATTTTAATTTATTATTATTATTATTATTATTATTATTATTATTTACTTATGCACTTTCCATTCCTTTCACTGACCCCCCAATTTACTCCATCACAAAATCCTTCCCCCATTCCTCCTCTCCTTCTCCCCTGAGCTGGTACTGCTCTCCTAGGTTATCTCCCCCACTATGGTACGTCAAGTCTCTTGGCTGCTAGGTGCTTCCTTTCACACTGAGGCCAGACAAGGCATTCTGCTTTAAGTTTTAGTTCATTTTGTTGCTGTAACAAAGTATCCTAAACTAGGGAATTCATAAAGAGTAAAACTTTATTTGACTTGTAACTCAGGAGGCTGAGATGTCTAAAAGCATGCTGTCATTGTATAAGGGAGTTCCTTCTGCATCATAATACAGCGCAGAACATCTCATTATGAGATGAAGTGAAACATACTAACTCAAGGTGCTCTTCCTTTTTCACAACCTTACCCTTATGACTAAATCTACTGGCTAGGCAAGGTCTTATCTCCAAACAGCATTAATATATAAATTTAGAGACTTGTTTTTCAGTACATAGACTTTTCAAGGATACATTCAAACTAAAGTAATTGGAAATAAGTTCTTTGATAGTACCTCCAAAGCAGACTTTGAGTCAAAGACTTGGGTAGCTGTACTTGTTTCTTTCATTTGTTTGTTTGTTTGAGGTGAGGCAGCTGTCTGATTTATTATTTATGAGACAGGGAATGAAAAAGTAAGGTGCATACAAAATGAAAGCCAATAAAGTGAACACAACTGATCTGGGGCTTGGTTCTCTAGGAAAACAAAAGGTTTTATATTCTGACAAAAGGTATCTTATATGCCCAGGAGTGGTATAGCTGGGCCCTCAGGTAGTACTGTGCCCAATTTTCTGAGGAACCACCAGACTGAATTCCAGAGTGAACTTGAGGGTTCACCAGCTTGCAATTCTACTAGCAATGGAGAAATGTTCCTCTTTCTCCACATCCACACCAACATCTGATGTCACCTGAGTTTGATCTTAGCCATTCTGACTGGTGTGAGGTAGAATCTCAGGGTTGTTTTGATTTGCATTTCCCTGATGATTAAGGATGTTGAACATTTTTTAGGTGCTTCTCAGCCATTTGAGTTTCCTCAGTTGACTATTCTTTGTTTATAGCTCTGTTCCCCATTTTTAAATAGGGGTATTTGGTTCTCTGGAGTTTAACTTTTGAGTTCTTTGTATATATTCCTGACCAAGACAGATGTGGATGCTTGCAGCTAACAATCAGACTGAGACCAGGGACCCCAATGGAGGAGTTAGGGGAAGAACTAAAGGAGCTGAAGGGGTCTTATCTGGCATCAATGGGAGGGGAGGCCCTTGGTCCTGTGAAAGATTGATGCCCCAGTGTAGAGGAATGCAATTGTGGTGAGGTAGGACTGGGTGTGTGGTTGGGTCACGGAACACTCTCATGGAAGCAGGGTAAGGTGGAATGGGATTGAGTGTTTGCAAAGGGAAAACCAGGAAAGGGGATAACATTTGAAATGTAAACAAAATATCCAATTTTTAAAAAGTATCTTATATTTAGGGGCTAGAAATCTAGAATGTTTATGTTACAATTGATTGTGGGATGCTTTTGGGGTTGTTGGCTTCATAGTAACATGCTACATGTGAGAGGATCTGCAGTTGGAGGATGTTCTTATGCAATGGAAGTTCAGATCCCTTCTCTTGGTAGCTGTTGGGTTGGCATGCAGTAGTGTGGTAAGAACATTACTGAGTGTGGTAAGAACATTACTGATATAGTTCTATATAACAAATTACACTTGCGTTTTCTAGTGTAATTAGCATAATTTCTAATCTAAGCTGTCTCTCTTTTTTCTCCCACTTCACATCTCTTTTCTTTTAACCACTGTGTCATGTAGCATAGTCTGAAACTTATAATTATCTTGCTTCTGCTTCCAGAGTGATAGGATTATAGCTATATACCACTGGACTATTTTTTTTTTAACCTCACAAGCTAGAACCATTGTGAAAGAGGAAAACAACTCCATCAAATTGGCCTGAGGCAAGATTATGAGGTATTTTCCTAATTAATGATTTATGTGGAAGGGCCCATCCCATTGTGAGTGGTGCCATTCCCCGGGGTTGTGGCTGTGAGTGGTATAAGAAAGAAGAGTGAGCAAGTCATGAGAAGCAAGCAAGTAAGTGGCATTTCTCCATGGTTTGTGCTTAAATTCTTGCCTTCAGGTTCCTTCCTGATTTTTTCTCCCTTATTTTCCTTCATGATGTAAGCTGAAAGCTGACATAAACTCCTCTCATCAAAAGTAGTTTTTGATCATGCTATTTATCACAGCTATAGAAAGCACACTAGGACAGTCAGTATGCCTGACTTTAAGCTTGTCAAAAAAAAATTACTTTAGCTGGATGGCTTTTGCTTGAGGTTGTCCTGAAGCTCCATCCAATATATCAGCAAGGCTGTAGTGACCTGATGGCATTAGTGTAACTTGAGGATCTACTTACAAGGTGGTTCACTTGCATGGGTGTTGGCAGGAGGCCCAAGTTCTTTGTTATTTATTGATAATCAACCCCAATAGCTTGCCACATGAACCTTCCTTAGTGCTTGAAGCCTCCAAGGGGATAGGAACTTCACAGGAAGACCTACAGAGCTAATTAACCTGAACCATTGGGACTCTCAGAGTCTATACTATCAACTAAAGAACATACATAGGCTAGACCTAGCCTTCCCTGCAGCAGATATGCAGCTCATTCTTCATGTGGGTCTCAAACAACTGGAACAAGGGCTATCCCAAAAGCTGTTGCCTGTCTGTGGGATATGTTCTTCTACTTGCTCTACCTTGTCTAGCCTCATTGAAAGAGGAAGCACCTAACCCCATAGAGACTTGTGTGAGGGATACTTAGGGAGCTCCCACCCTCTCAGAGGAGAAGGGGGATGGGGAAGGATTGTGGGAGAGGGTTACTGGGAGGAAGACAGTGAGAGTGGGATGTAAAGTAAATAATAAATAAATAGATAAATAAATAAATAGAATTTATTTTGAGATACTATCTCACTAATTTGTCCAGGACATCTTTAAATTTGTGACACTCTATATCTGTCTCCCAAGTGGCTAGAATTACAAGAGTGTACTGTCATGCTTGGTTGTGATTTCAACCCATATTCAAGATTATCAGTCTTTATATTTTAGCTGTTTGAGACATTCTTACTGTGTAGGACAATTGGACTGGAATTACCTATGTAGACCAGGCTGGCCTTGAATTTGTGATACTCTCCCTGTCTCTTCCTTCCAAGTGCTAGAATTTTAAATGTGTATTATCACACCTAGCTACTCTTCACACTTTGCAAGTGGATGTGTGGAAGAATTTGTGGATATAACTTAGAATGACCCCAATGGCTATGGCTATCTGTTAATGGTATACTCACAGCTTCTACCTATCACTATTGAACATTCTTATAGATCCCAGAAGAAAGCACTAAAATCAATTAATCTGTCAACTATTTCTAATACTCATTATATCCACTTGAAAACATGAAAACATTCTTTCCACGAGTTTCTCTAGCTCCCCAGTCACAACTTAAAAAATCAATAGTTAATTTTTACCACTGGACTAATGGATCTTAAACAAACTACTTTATGTCAGAGTCTTTATATTATACATCTTTGAAGGCACAATTATATTTTAATTTAAAGATATGATACTAAGGAATTTGGTAGCATATTAACCATC
Organism: Mus minutoides; assembly: GCA_902729485.2. NCBI lineage: Eukaryota > Metazoa > Chordata > Mammalia > Rodentia > Muridae > Mus > Mus minutoides. The sequence continues at coordinate 111,385 of LR750561.1, read as the reverse complement.
ATCTATTACTTTCCCTAAAAAATGTTAAGTTCGTGTATATAGTTGGCTTGGGGATCAGTATTATATTTCAAACAATATTAGCAGTTCAAGTGTCAGAGTTTTTGTCTGTCTGCATAATTCCTTGTGCCCAATATGCTCACTTCTTTAGTTTATTCCACCTTATAGATCTCTATATCTCTTTTTTCCTCTTAATTGTTGCACATATTCAGTATGTTTTTGCCAATATTACCCATGAATAGAAGTCTTTTGGAGTTTGAACTTTGTCTTTTTAAACACTTGTACATATATACTAAGGCATGAGATCTACACCTAAATACACAATTCATTTGCATTTTCTATATATCTCATACACAGATTGAAGATAATTTTATACAATAATTTCTGTGTGTCTGGGTAATACTTCTTATTATATCATGTATGGAATTTTTCACTTGGATACATCTTATAGTTGTTCAGCAAGTTTTTGGTTTGGGAGCATTTTGGATTTTTGGATTAGGGATGTATTGTTTGACATTTGGTAAAAATAGTATATTTTCAGAAAGGAGATGGTGAAATATATTGTATCAACCTCTTAGCTCTGCCTTGTGTAAACTTAAACTTTAAAAAGGCCTTGAGATTAGGCAGTTCATTAAGGGAATGATTTCATGAAACAAAAGTAGAGGAATTGGTGAATTAAATTGGAAAAGTAGAAACTTCAATATAAAGATGCATAACTGAGGTAAGTGTAATGAGGACAGTCTTAATTTTACCAGAAAGTCCTGGCTTTTTATTTGCTTTTCCAGTGGTTTGTGACCCCTATTCTATGTTTTATTATTTGAGACTTGCACAGGGGGATATCACCTTTCAACATTTTTGGACAGTGTTTATGTGTGGGTAGAACAAGCTATTACTATGTAGTTCTAGAAGCTAAGGCTAATTGGTAAGTATAGAGGTAATATGAAGACAAAAGTGAGTCATTTTACAGGACAATCCTTTGTAGCTGTGACTGAAATTAGAGGCAGCTCTAGAATGGGCTTCTGATACCAGAGGCATCTTCTACAGTTGATTAGATAGCTGATATTAATATGCTATTGAGTTTGAATGAAAATGGCCTGATAGCAGATAATAGTGAGGGGTGGACATTACTGAGGCAGAAGGGCAATCACCTGACAATTAAAGTCTTGATTTACATAGAAGATTACAAATATGTTGAGACAGTGGTTCTCAACTTTCCTAATGCCACAACCCTTTAATGCAGTTGTAGTGACCCTTAACCCTAAAATTATTTCGTTATGACTTTATAACTGTAATTTTGCTACTATTATGAACTGTAATGTAAATATATGGTATGCAGGATATCTGATATGTGAATCATGTGCAGGTCATGACTCACAGGTTGAGAACCACTATGTTAGATAAGAGCATGAATAAATTAGCAGTATTAACAAGAAAGTATATCTTGGCAAGAGACAGTTTGACAAACATACAAGTTTGTCAAATGTATAAAACAAAATGCCTTTAGTTAGGAAAGAAGGAGTATGAGAGTAGATCTTTAGGAGGCTAGGCACCAGTCAGATCTGTATATATTCTGGTAACAAAGATTGGTACTTGCTTCATTTTTTTTCCAATTTTTTATTAGATATTTTCTTAATTTACATTTTAAATGCTATTCCGAAAGTCCCTTCCCCCTCCCGCCTCCCTGCTCCCCTGTCCACCCACTCCCACTTCTTGGCCCTGGCGTTCCCCTGTATTGGGGCATATAAAGATTGCAAGACCAAGGAGCCTCTCATCCAAAAGATGGCAGACTAGGCCATCTTCTGCTACATATGGAGCTAGAGACATGAGTTCTGGGGGTTCTGGTTAGTTCATATTGTTGATCCTCTTCTAGGGTTGCAGACCCCTTCAGCTCCTGGGGTTCTATCTCTAGCTTCTCCATTGTGGGCCCTGTGTTCCCTCTTATAGATGATTATGAGCATACACTTCTGTACGAGACAGCTATATCAGGGTCCCTTAAGTAGGCACTAGCTGTCCTATGCCATAGTGTCTGAGTTTAATGACTGATTATGGGATGAATTCCCCGTGGTGGGGTAGTCTCTGTATGGTCCATCCTTTCATCTTAGCTCTAAACTTTGTCTCTGTGACTCCTTTTATGGGTATTTTGTTTCCTCTTCACAGGAGGAATGAAGTATCCACGAGCTGGTCTTCCTTCTTGATGTTCTTGTGTTTAGCAAATTGTATCTTGGGTATTCTAAGTTTCTGGGCTAATATCCATTTATCAGTGAGTGCATACCCAATGACTTCTTTTGTGATTGGGTTACCTCACTAAGAATTATATCCTCCGGATACATCCATTTGCCCAATAATTTCATAAATTCATTTTTTTTAAATAGAAGAATAGTACTCCATTGTGTACATGTACCACATTTTCTGTATCCATTCCTCTGTTGAGGGACATCTGGGTTCTTTCCAGCTTCTGGCTATTATAAATAAGGCTGCTATAAACATAGTGGAACATGTGTCCTTTTTACCAGTTGGAACATCTTCTGGGTATATGCCCAGGAGAGGTATTGATGGATCCTCTGTTAGTACTATGTCCAATTTTCTGAGAAAACACCAGACTGACTTCCAGAGTGGTTGTACAAGCTTGCATTCCCACCAGCAATGAAGGAGTGTTCCTCTTTCTTCACATCCTCGCCAGCATCTGCTGTCCCCTGAATTTTTGATCTTAGCCATTCTGACTGGTATGAGGTGGAATCTCAGGGTTGTTTTGATATGCATTTCCCTGACGATTAAGGATGTTGAACATTTTTTCAGATGTTTCTAAGCCATTTGGTATTCCTCAGTTGAGAATTTTTGTTTAGCTCTGTACCCCATTTTTAATGGGGTTATTCATTTTTCTGAAGTCCAGTTTCTTTAGCTCTTTGTAGATGTTGGATATTAATCCCCTATCAGATTTAGGATTGGTAAAAATCCTTTTCCAATCTGTTGGTGGCCTTTTTGTCTTGCTGTGTCTTTTGCCTTACAGAAGCTTTGTAATTTCATAAGGTCCCATTTGTCAATTCTTGATCTGACCGCACAGGCCATTGCTGTTCTCTTTAGGAATCTTTCCCCTGTGCCCATATCTTCGAGGGTTTTCCCAACTTTCTCCTCTATAAATTTCAGTGTCTCTGGTTTTATGTGGAGGTCTTTGATCCACTTAGACTTAAGCTTTGTACAGAGGATAAGAATGGGTCAATTCACATTCTTCTACACGATAATCGCCAGTTGTGCCAGCACCATTTGTTGAAAATGCTGTCCTTTTTCTACTGGATGGTTTTAGATCCCTTGTCAAAGATCAAGTGACTATAGGTGTGTGGGTTCATTTCTGGGTCTTCAATTCTATTCCATTGATCTATCTGTCGGTTGCTGTAGCAGTACCATGCAGTTTTTATCACAATTGCTCTGTAGTACAGCTTAATGTCAGCCATGGTGATTCCCCCAGAGGTACTTTTATTGTTGAGAATAGTTTTTGCTATCCTAGGTTTTTTATTATTCCAGATGAATTTGCAAACTGCCCTTTCTATCTCAGTGAAGAATTGAGTTGGGGTTTTGTTGGGGATTGCATTGAATCTGTAGATTGCTTTCGGCAGGATAGCCATTTTGACTATATTAATGCTGCCAATCCATGAGCATGGGAGATCTTTCCATCTTCTGAGATCTTCTTCAATTTCTTTCTTCAGAGACCTGAAGTTCTTGTCATACAGGTCTTTCACTTCCTTAGTAATAGTCACACCAAGGTATTTTATAATATTTGTGACTATTGTGAAGGGTGTTGTTTCCCTAATTTCTTTCTTAGCCCTCTTATCCTTTGTGTAGAGAAAGGCCATTGATTTGTTTGAGTTAATTTTATAACCAGCTACTGCACTGAAGCTGTTTATCAGGTTTAGGTGTTCTTTGGTGGAATTTTTGGGGTCCCGAATATATACTATCATATCATCTGCAAACAGTGATATTTTACCTTCTTCCTTTCCAATTTGTATCCCCTTGTTCTCCTTTTGTTGTCGAATTGCTCTGGCTAGGACTTCAACTACTATATTGAATAGGTAGGGAAAAAGTGGGCAGCCTTGTCTAGTCCCTGATTTTAATGGGATTGCTTCCAGCTTCTCTCAATTCAGTTTGATGTTGGCTACTGCTTTACTGTAGATTGCTTTTATTATGTTTAGGTATGGGCCTTGGATTCCTGATCTTTCCAAGACTTTTATCATAAAAGGGTGTTGGATTTTGTCAAATGCTTTTTCAGCATCTAAGGAGATGATCATGTGGTTTTTGTCCTTGAGTTTGTTTATATAGCGGATTACATTGATGGATTTCCGTATATTAAACCATCCCTGCATTCCTGGGATGAAACCTACTTGGTCATGATCGATGATCGTTTTGATGTGGTCTTGGATGCGGTTTGCAAGGATTTTATTGAGTATTTTTAAAATCGATATTCATGAGGGAAATTGATCTGAAGTTCTCTTTCTTTGTTGGATCTTTGTGTGGTTTAGGTATCAGAGTAATTGTGGCTTCATAGAATGTATTGGGTAAAGTACCTTCTGTCTCTATTTTGTGGAATAGTTTGAGGAGAGGTGGAATTAGGTCTTCTTTGAAGGTCTGATAGAACTCTACATTAAACACATCTGGTCCTGGGCTTTTTTTGGTTGGGAGACTATTGATGACTGCTTTTATTTCTTTAGGGGAAATGGGCCTGTTTAGATAGTTAATCTGATCCTCGCTTAACTTTGGTACCTGGTATCTGTCTAGGAAATTGTCCATTTCCTCCAGGTTTTCCAACTTTGTTGAGTATAGCTTTTTGTAGTAGGATCTGATGATGTTTTGAATTTTCTCAGGTTCTGTTGTTATGTCTCCTTTTTCATTTCTGATTTTGTTAATTAAGATACTATCCCTGTGCCCTCTAGTGAGTCTGGCTAAGGGTTTATCTATCTTGTTGATTTTCTCAAAGAACCAGCTCCTTGATTGGTTAATTCTTTGAATAGTTCTTTTTGTTTCTACTTGGTTGATTTCTGCCCTGAGTTTGATTATTTCCTGCCTTCTACTCCTCTTGGGTGTGTTTTCTTCCTTTTGTTCTAGAGCTTCTAGGTGTGCTGTCAAGTTACTAGTGTATGCTCTCTCTAGTTTCTTTTTGGAGGCATTCAGGGCAATGAGTTTTCCTCTCAGGACTGCCTTCATTGTGTCCCATAAGTTTGGGTACGTTGTGGCTTCATTTTCATTAAACTCTAGAAAGTCTTTAATTTCTTTCTTTATTTCATCCTTGACTAAGGAATCATTGAGTAGAGTGTTGTTCAGTTTCCATGAGAATGTTCGCTTTCTATTATTTATGTTGTTATTGAAGATTAGCCTTAGTCCATGGTGGTCAGATAGGATTCATGGGATAATTTCAATATTTTTGTATCTGTGGAGGACTGTTTTGTGACCAATTATATGGTCAATTTTGGAAGAGGTACCATGTGGCGCTGAGAAGAAAGTATATCCTTTTGTTTTAGGATGAAATGTTCTGTAGATATCTGTTAAATCCATTTGTCTCATGACTTCTGTTAGTGTCCCTGTGTCTCTGTTTAGTTTCTGTTTCCAGGATCTGTCCATTGGTGAGAGTGGGGAGTTGAAGTCTCCCACAATTATTGTGTGGGGTTTAATGTGTGCTTTGAGCTTTACTACAATTTCTTTAATGAATGTGGCTGCCAGAGCATAGATATTCAGAATTGAGAGTTCATCTTGGTTGATTTTACCTTTGATGAGTATGAAGTGCCCCTCCTTGTCTTTTTTTATAACTTTGGGTTGAAAGTCAATTTTATCAGATATTAGAATGGCTACTCCAGCTTTTTTCTTTGGACCATTTGCTTGGAAGACTGTTTTCCAGACTTTAACCCTAAGGTACTATCTGTCTTTTTCCCTAAGGTGCGTTTCCTGTAAGCAGCAAAATGTTGGGTCCTGTTTGTGTAGCCAGTCTATTAGTCTATGTCTTTTTATTGGGGAATTGAGTCCATTGATATTAAGAGAGATTAAAGAAAAGTAGTTGTTGCTTCCTGTTATTTTTGCTGTTAAGGTTGGGATTCTGTTCCTGTGGCTGTCTTCTTTTAGGATTGTTGAAGGATTACTTTTTAGTTTTTTCTAGGGTGTAGAAAAAACTAAAAAAGTAAAAAGCTTTCCATCCTTGTTTTGGTGGTTTCCCTTTATTATCCTTTGAAGGGCTGGATTCGTGGAAAGATATTGTGTGAATTTGGTTTTATCATGGAATACTTTGATTTCTCCATCTATGTTAATTGAGAGTTTTGCTGGATATAGTAACCTGAGTTGGCATTTGTGTTCTTTTAGGGTCTGCATAACATCTGTCCAGGATCTTCTGGCCTTCATAGTCTCAGGTGAGAAGTCTGGTGTAATACTGATAGGCCTGCCTTTATATGTTATTTGACCTTTTTCCCTTACTGCTTTTAATATTCTATCTTTATTTAGTACATTTGTTGTTTTGATAATTATGTGTCGGGTGGAATTTCTCTTCTGGTATTTGGTGTTCTGTAGGCTTCTTGTATGTTCATGGGCATCTCTGTCTTTAGGTTTGGGAAGTTTTCTTCTATTATTTTGTTGAAAATATTTGCTGGCCCTTTAAGTTGAAAATCTTCTTTTTCATCTACTCCTATTATTCGTAGGTTTGGTCTTCTCATTTTGTCCTGGATTTCTTGGGAGTTTTGAGTTAGGATCTTTATGCATTTTGCATTTTCTTTGAATGTTGTGCCCATGTTCGCTATGGAATCTTCTGCACCTGAGATTCTCTCTTCTATCTCTTGTATTCTGTTGCTGATCTCACATCTATGATTCCTGATTTCTTTCCTAGTGTTTCTAATTTCAAAGTTGTCTCACTTTGGATTTTCTTTATTATTTCTATTTCCCTTTTTAGGAACTCTGGTGGGGTGTGGGCCTCTTCCCCTCGCCCCCACTTCCCCAGTGCCTCCCCTGGGCCCTCCTTTTTTAGTTCCCAAGAGTGGGGCATCACATATCTGATATCCCACATACCAAATATTTACATTATGATTTATAACCATACCAAAGTTAGTTACAAAGTAATAATAAAATAATTTTATGGTTGTGGGTCACCGTAACATGTGGAACTGTATTAAAGGGTCATAGTATTAAGATGGTTAAGAATCATTGTTCTAGTGGATGGCCCAATACCCACACATATACAAACATCACAATTCAACTTAGTGTGTAATAAAGAGAGGCATGAATTTGGGAGAGGGTATGTTAACAGGAGTATGAAGAGAGTGAGAAATAAGAAATGGGGGCTAGATGTGATTATATTTCATTGTCCTAGTGTATGAAAATCTCAAAACTAAAGAAACAAATTTGAAGAGAAACCCATGTTTTACTGAATATTCTAGGTGATTTTTTACAGATGCTTAAATCTCTGATAAATGTGCCAGAAAAAGGAAGGCTAAGCCGAAATGCCAACATCAGTCCCTTTTTCATTTGACAGTTCAGGGTAGTGCTCCTGGTATCCACTATTGATTTATCAATTAGAACTGTCTGCCTTGGCTGGGAGAAGGGTGTAGGGAATGGAGGTTGCATCTGTCAGTTATAAAGGAATACCCAAGGGAAGCACCATGGATCTCAGACAGAATCAAGGTGTTCAAGAAGTAAATATTAGTGCAATTAGCATGTATTTTTTCCTTATTTGGGGCTACTCCAAATTTCATTGGCATAAGAATTTTCTGAGGAACTTATTAATATACAAGTTCTTCCTGGGTAGGGTTATGTACTCTGCCTTTATAACAATTCTCAGATGCTGCTGCTTTTGTCCTTGCACCCTGATTTTAGTACTAGGCCTTTAGATTTTAGTTTATCTTTTGTGTATTTTTGATATGGGTTCAAGCTATGTGTCCAAGGTTGGTTCTGAACTCCTGAGCACAAGCTATCTTCCCATTCCCAAGTGTGATGATGCCCAACATAAACTTTTAATCATTCACCTTACTTTTGTGATTTTCTGCAGAAACAGTGTCAGCATAAACAAGGAAAATAGTCTACCAGTTCACACAGATAAATACTAAAAAGAAATGCCTTGTGGTAAAGCCTTGTAAGTGGCAGGGTTTTGGTGTACATTCTCTGTGGCACTTGGTGACTGTCCCTGGCCCTCTGCTTTGTCATATCTGTACTGTAGTAGTGCCACAGACAATGAGACATTTCCACCTTCATTTTTGTTGGTCTGGCCAGTGCTTTCATCCNTTTTTTTTTTTTTTTTTTTTTTTTTTTTTTAGGATTATATACAGTCACTCTGTAATTATAGGCAATGCTTAGTCACCATGGAGTACAGCTAGTTGCAGGAGTGGTGACTGAATTTTAATTTGTATTAAACAAGAAACACCACCTTGGTTCCACCACTCTTTCTTTCTCTCCAACTCCAATTCATTAAGTATATTCTGATTTCCTTTTCCTGACTTCGTTCTTCCCCTCCCCATGAATATTTGTTTATATTCCCAGTTCTCTTTTTCTCTTCTTATCCTGTCCGTATTTTCTTTTATTTTTTATTAGATATTTTCTTAATTTACATTTCAAACCCTTGCTTTTTTCTCTTACCCTCCCCACATATTTCCGAGATATATAAATAAATAAAAATCTCTCTGCCAATGTGGTTGATGGTTCTATCTAAAATCTGTCATTTTGGAGACATTTGATTCATAGCTCAGTGAAGCCCATAAGGTATTGTTTAGCAATCCCCATTTAGTAGGCAACATGCAATTGAAAACCACAATGGTTTGTTTTGAATTAATGAATTGTTACTAGTCAACAACCTGAAATCCAATACTTAGAGCCAGATCATAGAGTTTCCATTAATGTGGAATAAACAAGGCATGTTTAAGGTAGTACCACGCTTATTAATTTTCATTTGAAGGTCTTTGTAGATGAGGCAGTAGTTGTAGCATCTGCAATCTATTAAGCTTTCATCCCATGAGATGATAACATGTGGCTCTGTCCAACTGTGGCGTACATTCGTATTCACCTGGGAAATCTTTTAAATATAATGAAAGTAGTGGCCTTAGGTTTCTTAGCAGATCCATAGTCTCTGAGAGCTGTGTATACATGCAGCATCTGTCTCAGCCCATCCAAACATTCCCACTTGACATAAGACTTTGAAGCTCTTCAGTGCTATTTTATTAGTATGAAGGAAAAATAAAGAAATGGGAAAGGTGTGAGTGCCTTGCCTTTCCACAGCAGCCATGCTGGGTGGAGTTATCCTTGAGTTTCTTTCTTCTCTTATCCTCCTGGCTGCACTTTCTCCTGCTGAGTTTATCAGAAGCACTGCTACTGTTTCCTCTGCATGTGGCTGCAGGGATGCTTCTAATAACCAGAAGAAATCATGTTTTGTAATTCACAGACTGACTTGAAGCAACACTTTCACTAGGGAATTTTTTTAAAGCAATGTAATAATATTCCTTGGCTGATAAGGAGACTACATTCTGCTAAACCCATTGTAAATCGTCAATAATGAAAGTTAAAAATGCAAATATACATAATCTAGTAATATTGTAACTCAGTATCATTATATCTCTAGGGTGTCAGTTGTTTTCTTTCAAGATCACAGGTTCACTGGGAACTATAGATTCTTACCCTCAGTCATTATTGCAGGGAGATTTGTACTATACATGCCAACCTAGGCAAAGATCAAAATATGAAGGACAAAGCCATTGAGGTAGCCTTTGCCTGTCCTCCCAGATATTTGAGATCAACCTGAGCAACCATAACTGAGGTCCTATCTTGATAAATAAATAAAGATAGAACAGAAAGTAAAAAGAACAAATGAAAAAGATAGCTTCTACTGAATAATATCTTTGTCTCTCTTATACTCAGAAAATCATTAAATTAAACTTAAGTCCCCTAAGTTGGGAAAATCTCTAAATCTTTTTTTTTTCTTTTTTTCTTGGATATTTTCTTTATTTACATTTCAAATGTTATCCCCTTTCTCAGTTTCCTTCCCTCCCAGAAACACTCTATCACATACTCCTTCCCCCTGCATCTATGAGGGTGTTCCTCTACGCACCTACCCACTCCCACCTTCCCACCCTCTATTCCCCTACACTGGGACATCTATCAAGCCTCCATAGGACCAAGGATCTCTCCTTCCATTGATGTATGACAAGGCCATCCTCTGCTACACATGCAGCTAGAGCCATGTGTACTCCATTGTTGATGGCTTAGTTCTGGGGGGGGTGGGCTGGTTGGTTGACATTGTTGTTCTTCCTTTGGGGTTGCAAACACCTTCAACTCCTTCAGTCTCTTCTCTAACTCCTCTATTTAGGGACCCCGTGCTCAGTCCAATGGTTGGCTGCAAACACCTGCCTCTCTATTTGTAAGGCTCTGGCAGGGCCTCTCAGGATACAGCAATATCAGGCTCCTTTCAGCATGCACTTCTTGGCATCCACAATAGTGTCTGGGTTTGGTAACTGTATATGGGATGGATCCCCAGGTGGGGCAGTGTCTGGNTCTTCTATTATGACAGACAAGACTCCCTGAGAGCATCCCTTTCCATGAGCATCTTGAGAATCCTACAAATGGGATCAAATGGATAAGGCTAATGACATTATGATGAAGCTAGAGTCTTTGGATAATGCAGATATTGTTTCACAGTGTACATATGTTATGACTAGGAAATACCCTCTGGAAATTTTGTTATTGGTATAGCAGGAAGAAACTAACCACAGATTTTAGGATGTTTAACCACAAGGGAACATTTTTTGACTGTTCAAAGATACAACTATAGTTTTCTTCGTTGGCCTATTTTTAGTTATATCTTTCCAGGTCATATACCAGTGAGTGATGTACTCCCTCCAACTAGTCCCCTCATTGCAGTATCTGCCAATAGTTATCCAAATTTGGAATCCAAGAGGAGGAATTCAATGATCCTTACAATGCCCTCGTGAGCTAATCATTCCCCCAAAGCACCGCTGAAAACTGTTACTGCCACAGAGCAAGCTTATGAATATTTTTAGATTACACTTTATAGAAAAGCTACAGCATAGAGAGAAGTGTGACTTGGAGAAACAGGGTTGGTCTTCTGCAAGGGTTCACCATATGATATGAGTTTGTTTTCCAGGCTGACTGCTGTAGTATGCGAGTGCTCTGTTTTCACATATAGTTTGGTGATTTGAATAAGAATGCCCCATGTAGGCTCATATGTTTGTATGCTTGGTTCCTACTTGGAAAACTTGTTTTGGGGAAGGATTAGAAGAAGTGGTCTTATTAGAGAAAGGGGTCAGGCCAGGGAGTGTTCTCTCTCTCTCTCTCTCTCTCTCTCTCTCTCTCTCCTCTCCATACTTCCCTCCACCTCTCTCTCCCTCCCTCCTTCCCTCCCTCCCTCCCTCCCTCCCTCCCTGAAACCCTCTGTCTACTACCTTTATTTTTATACCTGGATCCAAACTCTCAGCTACTGCTTAAGCACAGTGTCTGTCTGCTTACTGTTATCTTTTCCACCATGATGTTTTCTTTTATAAGTTACCTTGGTCATGGCATCTTTTTACACAGATATTTTCACATACATAGTATGGCCATTTCCCTGTTTATTTATCCATTCTCACAGTTTAGAAGTGCATTTCATATCTCTTTCATGGATTAACCTGAAAACCAACATTTTCCAGACAACCTGCATATACTTGGAAACATTTCCTTTGCTAAATGCTCGAATAAGATTCTGTGTTGACAGGATCCTACATCAAGATGAGAGGTTTAACTTAAGAGGCAATCTTTTTCGTCTCTGGGAATTGCTCTGTGCTGAAGATACTTCCTTGTTAAAGATGTTTTTTGTTTGTTTGTTTGTTTGTTTGTTTGTTTTTCCCCTCTATGGGTGGTCAATATAGGGTGCATACAGGCTCAGGTTCCTTATTCCAACTTAGAACAACTTCGAAAGATCATCCTACATGTAGAGTTCTTTTTAGGAACCTTTCTTGCAATGGCATCAACAGCTCTGTGTTTCTCTCAACCTAATTCAACATTTTTTCTCCTGGAAATTTAGATTCTCAGACCAGCACACAAGAAACTTCTTGTTTGTTAATCTCTATACAGAGTTTCCTTCCCCAGGGAATATTACCTGAAACAATTCCTCCTTAAATTATCCTAATTTGACTCTGCCATCTGTTTCCTGCTGGGATCCTGACTGGCACAGGATATTACATTTATTATTTATCCTATTAAATATAGGTTCATGATTCACAACAGGACTTTTTCTCTTTTTCTTTTTTTTTTTTGTCATATAGACCAGGGGATTTGGGCTTGTTCTTATTGCATGACTAAAGATGTGCTTAACTTGCTTGTGGGTTTTTTTTTTTTTTTGTCTGTCTTATTCACTCTATCTTTGTGTGTCTTAATACTCCTTCACTCTTCTGCTTTTCTCCTCTTTACATCTCCCCTCCTCTCTCTTCTTACTCTCTTCATTCCCCAGTGTATTTGTGACATATTCCTTTCTTAGAGGAAATGAGGTATTACACAGATGAGGGATAGATGCAAAGTAACTTGGTTGGAGTTGCACAGAGACTTTCAGGGGCAGGTAGGGTACTTGAATAAGGCATGGACTTGATGAAACAGCATTTTTGTTACTACATGACAAACCCATTATATTGTGCCTTTTATAACTGTTCTGGAAGAATATGTACCAATAACCTGAACACCTTAGTTTATGGCAATGTTCACAAACATTGCACTCTTCTATGTCTTGAGGTAAGATCAGCACCTCCAAGAAAACATCATCATACAGAAGAAGGCACCACATGTCAGTGTAAACTGTGGCCACATTCAACTTCCTTGCACTATGAAAAGTTTTTGTTGAAAGAATCCCAGAGGGTCTTGTGCCAGCAGGAAGAGGGGCAAAGGAACTCCACCCAACTAGTGGCTGGAATTCATTCTGGTCTGGGCCAGCCCCACGCCATCTTCAATGTGAACCCAGCAGAGAGTCCCAAGGTCCCCAGAGGACTCTCCGTGCCCTAGCACACCCAGGACCTTGGGATCATTTGTGAGTGGAATGCAACATCTGTTCCAAAGAATCCCAGAGGATCTTGTGTCAGCAGGAACAGGGACAAAGGAACCCTGCCCAACCAGAGGCTGGGATTTGGTCTGATGGCTGAAGCCCCATACCATCTTGGGCATGAACTGGGCAAACCCTAGCACACCCAGGATCTTGGGATCACTGAAACCAGTCTATTCAGGAGAGCACATGGGTGGCAGAAGCAACAGAGCTTTTTAGACAGGGTCCCTTCATGCCTTTATCCTCAGCCGGCACGCAAGGCTGAGACCCAGACCCCTGGGCAACTTCCTTGCCAGAGGAGAGTTAGCTCTCAAGGGACAGCTCTGACCCCAGGACTCAGGAGGTGGATCTGAGATCCAGACTTCTTGCACCTTCCCTGCAAGAGGAGAACTTGCCTGCAGAGAGTGCTATGACCAGTAGGACTCAGGAAAAAGTAGGACTCCCAAGAGTGCTGATAGAGGCTAACAGAATCACAAAAGGAAAAGCTCCATCCAGAGATACCTAGAACATCTAACACTAGAGATTACCAGATGGAGAAAGGCAAATGTAAGAGTCTTACTCACAGAAACCAAGACCACTGGACATCATCAGAACCCAGTACTCCCACCATAGTGAGGCCTGGATACCCCAACACTCCTGAAAAGCAAGACTTGGATTTAAAACCATATCTCATGATGCTGGTAGAGGATTTTCAGATGGATATTATTAACTCACTTAAAGAAATACAGGAGAACAGTGCTAAACAGGTAGAAGTCCTTAAAGAATTACAGGAAAACACTGCTAACAGGTAACAGGTAGGAAAACACTGCTAACAGGTAACAGGTAGAAGTCCTTAAAGTGGAAAGACAAAAATCCCTTAAACAGCTACAAGAAAACACAACCAAATAGGTGATGGAATTTTACAAAACCATCGAAGATCTAAAAATGGAAGTAGACACAATGAAGAAAACCCAAAGGGAGACAATTCTGGAATTAGAAATCCTAGAAAAGAAATCAGGAACCATAGATGTGAACAACAGCAACAGAATACAAGAGATGGAAGAGAGAATCTCAGGTGCAGAAGATTCCATAGAAAACATGGACACAACAGTCAAAGAAAACGCAACATGCAGAAAGGTCGTAACTCAAAAAGTCCAGGAAATCCAGGACAGAATGAGAAGACTAAATGTATGGATAATAGGAGTAGATGAGAATGAAGATTTTCAACTTAAAGAATCAGCAAATAACTTCAACAAAATTATAGAAGAAAACTTTCCTAACCTAAAGAAAGAGATGCCCATGAACATACAAGAAGCCTACAGAATTCCAAATAGATTGGACCAGAAAAGAAATTCCTCCCGACACAAAATAATCAGAACAACAAATGCACTTAAGAGAATATTAAAAACAGTAAGGGAAAAAGTCAAGTAACATATAAAGGAATTACTCCAGACTTCTCACCAGAGACTATGAAAGCCAGAAGATCCTGGACAGATGTTATACAGACCCTAAGAGAACACAAATTTCAGCCCAGTCTACTCTACCCAGCAAAACTCTCAATTACCATAGATGGAGAAATCAAGGTATTCCATGATAAAACCAAATTCACACAATATCTTTCCACGAATCCAGCCCTTCATAGGATTATAAAGGGAAAACTCCAAAAAAAGGATTGAAATTATGCACTAGAAAAAGCAAGAAAGTAATCCTTCAACAAACCTAAAAGAAGACATCCACAAGAACAGAATCCCAACTCTAACAACAAAAATAACAGGAAGCAACAATTACTTTTCCTTAATATCTCTTAATATCAATGGACTGAATTCCCCAATAAAAATACATAGACCAACAGACTGACTACACATACAGGACCCAACATTTTGCTGCATACAGGAAACCTACCTCAAGGACAAAGATATACACTACCTCAGAGTAAAAGGCTGGAAAACAATTTTCCAAGCAAATGGTCCCCAAAACAAGCTGTAGTAGCCATTCTAGTGTTGAACAAAATCAACTTCCAACACAAAGTTATCAAAAAAGATAAGGAGGGGCACTTCATACTCATCAAAGACAACATCTGCCAAGATGAACTCTCAATTCTGAATTTCTATGCTCCAAATGCAAGAGCATCCATATTCATTAAGGAAACTCTAGTAAAGTTCAAAGCATACATTGCTTCAACACCCCAGTCTCATCATTGGACAGATCTGGGAAACAGAAACTAAACAGAGACACATTGAAACTAACAGATGTTATGAAACAAATGGATTTAACAGATATCTACAAAACATTTTATCCTAAAACAAAAGGATATACCTTCTTCTCAGTATCTCATCATGCCTTCTTCAAAATTGATCATATAATTGGTCAAAAAACAGGCCTCAACAAATAAAAAATATTGCAAATATCCGATGCATCCTATCAGATCACCATGGCTGATCTTCAATACCAACATAAATAATAGAAAGCCAACATTCACATGGAAGGTGAACAACACTCTTCTCAATGATACCTTGAACAAGGAACAAATAAAGAAAGAGATTAGAGACTTTTTAGAGTTTAATGAAAATTAAGCCACAACCTATCCAAACCTATGGGACACAATGTAAGCATTCCCAAGAGGAAAACTCATAGTTCTGAGTACCTCCAAAAAGAAACTAGAGAGAGCATACACTAGCAGCCAGTCATCACATCTAAAAGCTCTAGAACAAAAACAACAATAGCAACAACAAAAAACAAATTCATCCAAGAGGAGTAGACAGCCTGAAGTAATCAAACTTAAGGCTGAAATCAACCAAGTGGAAACAAAAAGAACTACACAAAGAATCAACCAGACCAGGAGCTAGTTCTTTGAGAAAATCAATAAGATAGATAAACCCTTACCCTGACTAACTAGAGGGCATGGGGACAGTATCCTAATTAACAAAACAAGAAATAAAAAAGCAGACATAACAACAGAACCTGAAGAAATCTAAAACATCATAAGGTCCTACTACAAAAGGTAAAACTCAACAAAACTGGATAACCTAGATGAAATAGAAAATTTCCTAGACAGACACCAGGTACCAAAGCTTAATCTGTATCAGATTAACGATCTAAACTGTCACATATCCCCTAAGAAAATCGAACCAGTCATTAATAGTCTCCCAACCTTTGAAAAAAAAGCCCAGGACCAGATGGGTTTAGTGCAGAGTTTTATCAGACTTTGAAAGAAGACCTATTTCCAATTCTCGAACTATTCCACAAAATAGCAACAAAAGGTACTCTACTGAATGCATTCTATGAAGCCACAATTACTCTGATACAGAAACCACATAAAGACCTAATAAAGAGAACTTCAGACCAATTTTCTTTATGTATATCGATGCAAAAATACTCAATAAAATCCTCAAAAACTGAATCCAAGAACACATCAAAATGATCATCAATCATGATCAAGTAGGCTTCATGCCAGGGATGTAGGGATGGTTTAATATACAGAAATCCATCAATGTAATCCCTATATAAACAAACTCAAAGACAAAAACCACATGATCATCTACTTAGATGCTGAGAAATCATTTGACAATATCCAACACCCATTCATGATAAAAGCCTTGGAAAGATCAGGTACTCAAGTCCCATACCTAAACATAATAAAAGCAATATACAGTAAATCAGTGGCCAAAATCAAACTAAATGGAGAGAAATTTGAAGCAATCCTATTAAAATCATGGACTAGAAAAGGCTGCCCACTATCTCCCTACCTATTCAATATAGTACATGAAGTGCTAGCCAGAGCAATTAGACAACAAAAGGAGGTCAAGGGGATACAAATTGGAAAGGAAGAAGTCAAAATATCACTATTTGCAGATGATATGATAGTATATATCAGTGACCCGCAAAATTCCACCAGAGAACTCCTAAATCTGATAAACAGCTTCAGTGCAGTAGCTGGATATAAAATTAACTTAAATAAATTAGTGGCCTTCTCTACACAAAGGATAAACAGTCTGAGAAAGAAATTAGGGAAACAACACACTTCACAATAGTCACAAAAAATATAAAAGATCTTGGTGTGACTCTAAGGAATTGAAAAATCTGTATAATAAGAACCTCAAGTATCTGAAGAAAGAAATCAAAGATCTCAGAAGATGGAGAGATCTCCTATGATCATGTATTGCCAGGATCAATATAGTTAAAATGGGTATCTTACTGAAAGTAATATGCAGATTCCATGCAATGCCCATCAAAATTCACACAGAGTTAGAAAGTGAAATCTTCAAATTCATCTGGAATAACAAAAAAATTAGGAAGAACCTCTTGTGAAATCACTATGCCTGACCACAACTTATACTACAGAGCAACTGTGGTAAAAACTGCATGGTACTGGTCCATCAAAGACAGGCTGATCAATGGAATAGAATTGAAGACCCATAAATGAACCCACACACCTATGGTCACTTGATCTTTGACAAAGATGCTGAAACATCCAGTAGATAAAAGACAGCATGTTCAACAAATGGTGCCAGCTTAACTGGTGGTTATCATGTAGAAGAATGTGAATTGATCCACTTTTATCTCCTTGTACAATGTTAAAGTCTAAATGGATCAAGGAACTCCACATAAAACCAGAGTCACTAAAACTTATAGAAGAGGTAGGAGTGAAAAGCCTTGAAGATATGACCACAGTGGAAAAATTCTTGAACAGAACAGCAATGGCTTGTGCTGTAAGATCAAGAATCAACAAATGGGAGCTCATAAAATTGCAAATCTTCTATAAGTCAAAAGACACTGTCAATAAGACAAAAAGGCCACCAACAGATTGGGAAAGGATCTTTAACAATCCTAAATCAGATAGGGGACTAATATTCAATATATATATAAGGAACTCAAAAAGATAGACTTCAGAAAATCAAATAACCCTATTAAAAATGGGGTACAGAGCTAAACAAAGAATTCTCAACTGAGGAATTCAGACAGGCCGAGAAGCACCTGAAAAAGTGTTCAACATCCCTAATCATCAGGGAACTGCAAATCAAAACAACCCTGAGATTACGCCTCACACCAGTCAGAATGGCTAAGATTAAAAATTCAGGTGACAGCAGATGCTGGCGAGGATGTGGAGAAAGAGGAACATTCCTCCATTGTTGGTGGGATTGCAAGCTTGTATAACCACACTAGAAATCAATCTGGTTTTTCCTCAGAAAACTGGACATAGAACTACAGGAAGATCCAGCAATTCCTCTCCTTCACATATATGCAGATGTCCTAACTTGTAACTAGTTGGCCATCATTGGGAAGAGAGGCCCCTTGGTCTTGCAAACTTTATATGCCCCAGTATAGGAGAATGCCACGGCCAAGAAGTGGGAGTGTATGGGTAGGGGAGCAGGGCCTGGGGTGGGGGGGGCTATAGGGGACTTTTGGGATAGCATTTGAAATTTAAATGAAGAAAATATCTAATAAAAATTGAAAAAAAAACATTGTTAAGCAACAACAACAATTAAAAAGAACAAAATGAGTCTGTCTCCACTATTTATAGCAGCCTTCTTTATAATATCCAGAAGCTGGAAAGAACCCCGATGTCTCTCAACAGAGGAATGGATACAGAAAATATGGTCAACTACACAATGGAGTACTACTCAGCAATTAAAAACAATGAATTCATAAAATTCTTAGGCAAATTGATGCATCTGGAGGATATCATCCTGAGAGAGGCAACCCAATCACAAAAGAACACAGAAGGTATGCACTCACTGATAATCGGATATTAGCCCAGATACTTAGAATATCCAAGATACAATTTACAAAACACATGAAACTCATGAAAAAGGGAACACCAAAGTGTGGATACTTTGCTCCTTCTTAGAATGGGGAACAAAATACCCATGGAAGAAGTTACAGAGAATAAGTTCAGACCTGAGATGGAAGCAAGGACCATCCAGAGACTGACCCACCTGGGGATGCATCCCATATACAATTACCAAACAGAAACACTACTGTATATGCCAGAAAGATTTTGCTGACAGAACCCTGATATAGCTCTTTCTTGTGAGGCTATGCCAGTGCCTGGCAAATACAGAAGTGGATGCTCACAGTCATCTATTAGATGGAACACAAGGCTCCTAATGAAGGAGCTAGAGAAAGTACCCAAGGAGCGAATGGGGTCTGCAACCCTATAGGGGGAACAACAATATGAACTAACCATTACTCCCAGAGCTTGTGTCTCTAGCTGCATATGTAGCAGAAGATGGCCTAATTGGCCATCATTGGGAAGAGAGGCCCCTTGGTCTTGCAAACTTTATATGCCCCAGTATAGGGGAATGCCAGGGCCAAGAAGTGGGAATGTGTGGGTAGGGGAGCAGGGCCTGGGGGGGTATAGGGGACTTTTGGGATAGCATTTGAAATTTAAATGAAGAAAATATCTAATAAAAATTGAAAAAAAAACATTGTTAAGCAACAACAACAATTAAAAAGAACAAAACGAGTCTGTCTCTCAAGTCTCTCAATTAAAGCATAATTTTTGATTAGAAACAACTTGATAAGGTGAAATTTTAAAAATTGCGCCCATTACCTTGAATTATCTAGAATTTGAATAGATGACTTAATACATATTTTTGTTGACATCAAATTGTTGTACTTATGTTCCAAGATTACATATCAAATATATTTTATAGTGTCAAGCTGTGTAAAGAGACAATTTAATTCTAAGTTTTATTCCCTCAAAAGAAATAATTTTCCATTTAAAAAAGTATACTCCCAGAGACCGCATCTGCCCTGTCAAGAGTAAATGATTCACTTTAAAAAGTTTTCTAAAATTAAATTAGAAAATTACCCTATTAACAGAAGCTTTTAAAAATCTGCTAAAGTATTTTCATTCCATACCCCCAACCAACAGATGAAAGCAGTTAGTCATAGCACATATGTAATAAATAATTTATGTATAACATCAATTGGATTGACAATGAAGGCTCAAACAAACTATTCCTTCTGCAGAAGGACATATCTCTAAGTCACCACATCTGACAGCAAAAAGCATATTTCTTACATCATTTTACTTAAAAAGATTGGCTGTTCAGGGGCATAATTTGTAAAGCAAGATGATCAAATTCTTAGGGTATGTGGGTCCTTACTAGCATATATGCATAAGAACTGGTAAGGTTGAATGAGCTTAAACCTCAGGAATATCAGACATTTGATGGCAGGAGTGGAGCCATTGCCCCTGTCTCTGTACCTGCTCTGGAATACATAACCACAACAGAGCTCTGAAAGGTGGGTACTCAGTCAGGTAGCACAACACCTGGAGTTCTCCATGTTAATGAGGTATCTTGATAGACTTGAGCCTTCAGCCAATGAACTTCCCTTCCTGGGTATTCTTTCCTCCAAAAGGTACTTAATCTTTGGTTCACCCCGAATAAAGTGTATGAATTTACATCTACCACCAAGTAAAGCAATATTAACAAGCAAGGAGCATCTTAGAGAGCTGCTTCATTAAGGATCTCTGTGGGGAAGGCTTTCTCCTCTCCAGCTCCTCCAGTACTCTTGGCATTCACTCCCAATTAGATAGGATTCTGCTTGTCCTGGGCCCCACCTACCTTTCCTGCTTGTTATGCACCTAGAGGGGAAAAGTAGACCTCTACCTGGATTCTTGACTCCCTCTCCAGGCAGTAAGCTGGTGGCACCTTAATCCCCACAAAGGAGACTGGGAACCACTGTGGACTCTCTGTTTCAGACTTTGCCCTGCCTCCTCCCAGCAGTGTGCTGGTAGTAACCAGGCACCTCCAGCAGAGAGGCAGGATAAAGTACTACACAAATTAAATGAGCTTTTGTCTTTGGAATTTCTTAGGAAACATTAGTGCCAAAGCCCCTTTGCTCCTTGTAGGCTTCAAGGTGAGAGGACAGGCTATAGCCTGGGAACTCTCAATCTGGGTAGAGACTAGATTATATTCCCAAAGCTATTTGCTTCTGTTGTTTGAAATGTTTAGGTGAGATGAGGGTGCAGACTCTGGGTTCCTTCTCTGAATAAGAGGATCTATTCCTCACCTCCTAATTCTTGTCAAGTGAGACACAAGAAGAAATTTATCTTTAAGATAAAGAGAAGGTTGTTTTTGTTTTTCTTTGTTTTGTTTTGTTTGTTTTGTTTAGTTTTCTGGTTTGTCCTACATTGCCAGAGTTGGTAAGGCCTAAGCAGGCAGAGTCAGAAGCAGCAGATTTCTGGCAGGTCTTATTTGTCATGCATCTTTGTCCTGCAATGAGGCTAGCATGCAACTTACTATGGTGGGATGGTGCTCCTTCCAAAGGAACTTATGCTCCATCTAAAAGAATGACTTGAGCTGGGTGGCTTTCCTGACATTTGAGCATATAGGAAATTTAACCCATTTTATTCAAGCATTCAATCTTAATATCGGTTAAAAAGATATGGACTAAGACTCATAATAAAACGTGATTTGTTTGAAATTCAAATGAAATTTGAACAAAACAATATGAACGAAACCTGAATTACATCTGTTGTATATGTCTTATGAAATACTAACCTATATTTTTAACCTAAGAGAGGAGTTTAAACGGAGACATTTACTTAACGTAAACATGATTCGTAGACTGACCAATAAGTTCTATATCTTAGTTATCTTGAACAGCTTGTAATGAATTAGTAACTCTAAGATTAGGATTTTATAATTTTATAAAATTTTTGTTAATTTTAAGCTTAAAAAATTATAATTCTTGAATTAAAAGAAACCTTTCTTTAGCATTAGTAAAGATGGTGTATGAGTCACATGGCAAGCCTCATGGTTGTTATATATTCCAAAGAGAGCTTGGGTCATCAGACAAGATGGCAGTAAGCTACATGGAACTCCAAGGTGAGAGCATCAGGCACATACTCTTTTTGTAATCAATAGTTGAATCCAGCAAATGAAGATTACCTATACACAGATTTTTAAAAGTTGCACTCAATGAATTTATAAACCCTACAATACAGAAGAAATGGAGTATATGATAAGTAACAGTATTCCTATTGTGAATAGTTTAAGTTTTTGCTATTTTTAAGCATAAACTGTCTTTTTCTCTGTTCTTCTGTTTTGTTCTTTTTCTCTGTTACTGAGTCAGGTGACAAGCCTGACCCAGGACAGAGACTCTGGAGGAAACTTTTAGACAGACATGCTTGGGTCTGGAGCAAATGGGCCAAAATCCAACTCAAGAGCTGCCTTCTCAGTAGACTAGAGGAGCATGAAACAATTTTTCAGTAGTATTCATACTCAAAAGACATCTGAACCTCCATAAGATGGAACCCAGTGATCTATATATCCATAACTAGTTTGTATGTGCCTACAGATAGGAGCCAACAACCTGAAATGCTTTTATCATTTAACCATGAAAGACACAGCATAATTTTCCAGAATTGGAGAGGCAGAAACATAAGTATACCCAAAACATAAGGCAAAGAGGTATAAGGCAAAAGAGTCTTGTGAAGAGAGGCCCAGCAGAAAAGGTGTTAAACCTTGAGAAAGATGTAAGGGAGCTAGGAGTTATATGTGGGAGGTGTCCTCAGACCACGATGCCATTCCATCTCATAGATTATGTCTAATTCTTGTAACTGGAATATTCTCTATTTCTCTCATTAAATTTTCTTGCTTAACCTAATCAAAAGCTTACTTATTTTGTGGCGACTTTTAATGAGAATGGTGCCTATAGACCGATCAGTTTGAATGTTTGGTCTTTAGTGCAGATATCTGGGAAGAGTTAGAAGGTTGTGGCCTTGTTTAAAAGCCAATGCTAGGGCTAGTGTCATTCTCTATGCCTGTCTGCCTGTGGATCAGGGTATAAGCTCTCGGGCCTGCCTACCTGGCACCATGCTTCTCATCATTATGGAAATGGAACAATCTGTTTATCTACTGTTTTTCCACTCAAATCTCCATCATTTTATTGTTTTTGCTTGTTTACTTTCTTCTTCTTCTTCTTCTTCTTCTTCTTCTTCTTCTTCTTCTTCTTCTTCTTCTTCTTCTTCTTCTTCTTCTTCCAGTGTCTTGAGAGGGAAGGTCAGATTATTGAGTTGATACCTTTAAAAAATGTGTGTGTGCTATTTGTATATGTATGAGCATGTGTGTATGGGTGTTCAAAGAGCTCAGAGGAAAGCATTATATACTTTAAATATAGAGTTGCAGATGGTAGTGAACTACTGCAAATGGGTTATAGGGACCAAACTAGAGTCTTACAAGACCAGCAATTGCTAACACATCTTTCCAGCCCTCCTTTCTTGTTTTTTGTTTTGTTTGTTTTGTTTTTTTAAACAGTTAAAATTCCCTTAAGAACTAATTTAATAATGTCTTATACATATTCATATATTTTACCTTAATTTGCATTTGTTTTATTTCCAAAGTATTTTCTCTGTAGTTGAACTTTCAGTTCTCCTGCTTCAGCTGTCCAAATGGCTGGGATGGTAGGCCTTCTTCAGCAAGTGTGATGTTTTCACAGTACTTTTTAATTTCCCTTTTTTTCTTCCTTTATACATTGTTATACTATTTAATTTTCACAGATATCCAACTTAATTAACTGTGATTAAAGAACCTACTTAATGCTATTTCTATCCACTTTTTTTTCTTCTTGACACTGCATGATCTAAAATGGAGAATATTCTAGATGAACTTGAGAAGAATGTCTATTCTGCTATTCTTGGGTGAATTGTGTAGATTTATTTCTAGAATGATTTACTACATAATGTTGTTCAACTCTTTTACCTCATTGTTGTCTTCTCTTTAGCATTCTGTTTTAGGATTTTATTGCTGTGAAGAGACACCATGACCATGATAACTCTTATAAAAGACAACATTTAATTGAGGATAGCTTACAGATTCCGAGGTTTAGTACATTATTATCATGGCAGAAAATATGGTGGCATGCAAGAAGACATGGTAGTACAGAAGGAACTGAGATGTGGATCTACATCTTGACCCACAAGCAGAAGGAAACTATGTGCCACACTTGGTATAGCTTGACATTGGAGAACTCCATTCCACCCCACACAGTGACACACTTCCTCCAGCAGGCCACATCCACTTCAACAAGGCCACATCCCCTAGTAGCACCCCTCCCTTTAGGCCAAGCATTCCAACACGAGTCTATGGGGCCATACCTAGTCAAACCACCACATGTTCTAACCATTACTGAAAATAGCTATTGAATTCTCCCATTAGTACTTTTGAATTGTCTATTGTATTTCTGTGACTTTTTGCTTCATATACTTTGTCCTCCATTCTTAGATAATTAAATGTTCATTATTGGATAACTTTCTAATAGTCTAATCCTTTCATCATTAGAAAGCCTTCTTTATCCTGTAATTTTTGTTGTAACATCTTTTTTTTTCTGATACTGACATTGCAACTCTAGCATCCTTAAGTTGCAATTTATATCTTGTATCTTTTTTCACTTTTTAAAACTCAGTTTATCTGCATAATTTTTGAGATACTCAGTTTAACAGATTTATTTATTTATTATTCTTCCATCCTCAGGGTGAATGGAAATGAACTCATTGCCACACTCAGAAGTGGCCCAATCCTGGAGGCAAAGGAGAAAGGGAGGATGGAAAGAGACCTCAGGGATTAGAGGCTTGAAGTGACACCCCTTTCCTTTTCTCCTTCTGGGATGCAGGAATCTCAAACCTAGAGCTTCTTTGCAACCTTTCATCTAGGATTGACTGGTAGGAACCAAGTGATTCAGGCAGAAAAAGGGTCAGATGAAGAAAATCACATTAATCAAGAAAGATGAGCAACACATGCATGTATTTAATGCCTGTACTGTGGGAGGGAGGCAGAAACTNGTGCCACTCTGAGACACAGCGATCTGGGAAGAGTCCTCACTTTTCTGAGAAATGCCAGATTACAGAGAAACTTCATTCATCTGTGAAGCATGGGTCTTCAGACAAAGATTATCCTGCAGAAAGAGGTCGTCCTATCAAGAAAAGATGCCTTTCAGAAAAACCTCAGTTCACAGAGAAAGGTCGGTTGACAGGGAGAAGTCCCTATGCTCCTGCCAATGAGAGAGGACGCCCTACCAAGAAAGGCCTTTCTACTAAGAAGTGTCCCTCTACTGAGAACAGACACCCTACAAAGAAAGGCTACTCAGTCAAGAGACTTAGCTCTGCAGAGAGAGATCACCAGATAAAGAGAGGCACTGCTACAGGTAGAAGAATCTCTACAGAGAAAGATTGCCTTTCAGTGAGAGGTTGGCCTGCCAAAAAAAGTCATCTGGCAGGAAAGGGCTGTTTGGAGAAAAGTAGTTGTGCTTTAAGAGGAATTTCTGCAGGGAAAGCTCGCTCTGAAGGAAGAGTTCGCTCTTATAGAAGTGGTCCTACAGAAGAGGGTCACCCAGTGAAATGTATCTGTGAATCAAGTGTACCATCTGCAGGGAAAGACCTCCCTGCAAGAAGATGCTCCAACAAAAGCATGCCTGGAGAGGAGAGTCGCATCATCGAGAATGAGATCTGTTTATCAAGAGGACCTTCTGCAGGGAAAGATCTCCCTGCAGGAGGAGGACTCTCCAATAAAATCTGTAGGGCAGAGAAGGGTCACTCAGTGAAGAATGATAGCAGTACATCAAGAAGACCCTCTGCAGGGAAAGATCTATCTGGAGGAAGAGGTCGCCCCATCAAAAGAGGCCTGGCAGAGGAGAGCCAGTTGGTCAAGGGTGGTAGCAGTACATCAAGAGGATCCTCTACAGAGAAAGATCGCCCTGTAACAAGAGACCAGCTCAGTAATATCCTTAGGGAGAGTCGGTCAGTTGAAGGTGGTAGCAGTACATCAAGAGGACACTCTACAGAACAAAAGCACCCTGTGAGAAGACATCTCTCCAACAGTCTCAGCCTTGCAGAGCAGTGGTGCTCAATCAAGTGTGGTATCTGTGGAATAAGAGTACCCTCTGCAGAGAAAGATCATCCTGCAAGAAGAAGTCCCTGCAGCAAAAGGGGCCCTACAGAGGAGGGTCTTTCAGGAAAGAATGGTAGCTATGCATCCAGAGGAATCTCTGCAATGAAAGATCGATCTGGAGGACTAGGTCGCTCTAAGAAAAGAGGCCCTGCAGAGGAGAGTTGGTTAGTCCAGGGTGGTATCAGTACATCAAGAAGTTCCTCTTCAGGGAAAGATTGCCCTGTAAGAAGAGGCCACCCCAGTAATATCCTTAGGGCAGACAAGGGTCGCTCAGTCAACAATGGTAGCAGTACATCAAGAAGACCCTCTGCAGGGAATGATCTATCTGGAGGACAAGGTTGCCCCAACAAAAGTGGTCATGCAGAGGAGAGTCGGTCAGTTGAGGGTGGTAGCAGTACATCAAGAGGGCACTCTACAGATAAAAAGCACCCTGTGAGAAGACGTCTCTCCAACAGTCTCAGCCTTGCAGAGCAGTGGTGCTCAATCAAGTGTGGTATCTGTGCAATAAGAGTACCCACTGCAGAGAAAGATCGTCCTGCAAGAAGAAGTCGCCCCAA
>LR750561.1:13237-82222 GCA_902729485.2 Mus minutoides | reverse complement strand
GAAAAGAAAGAAGAGATGGACAAGGAAGAAGGGAGAAAGGAGGAGAGGAGAGGGAGGAAAAGTAGTGGAGTAATAGGGAGGAGGAAGAGAAGAGGAGGAATGGGGTAGGAAAAGGAGAGGTGAAAGAAAGAAGGAAGAGACAAGGAGAGGAGGGGGAGGAATAGGAGGAGTTGGAGGAGGAAGAGGGGGAGGAGAAAGGAGTGGGAAGAAAAGAAGTGAGGAAAAGAGACAAGACAAGGAGGGGAAGGAAGAATATGATAGGGAAAGAAAGGGCAGAGATAAAAGGGTGAGAAGAGGAAAATTGAAGAAAGAAATAGGGCAAGAATATAAAAGAGACTGGAAGAAATGGTGAAAGAGGGAAAGAAAAGCAATACAAGACAGGGCAAGGTAGGGAAGAAATGGAAAGGAAGAGGGAGATCAGGAAGAAGAGGGGAAGTAGAAAGATTGGAGAAAAAGGAAGAGAGGAGGAGTAGGAGAGGAGAAATAAGAGAGGAAGATAAGATGGGGAAGAACAGAAAGAGGGGGAACAGGAGGAGAAGAGGAGGAGGAGTAGGAAAAAAAGGAAGAAAAAGGAAAGAATGGAGAAGGAAAGGGAAGAAGAGATAAAGGAAAACAACAAGTATTGGAAGAAAGGAAGGAGGAAGGAGATAGTGAGGAGAGGGAAGACTAGAAGGATGAGAAGTGGCAAGACAGGGAGGAAAAGGAAAGCTGGAAGAGGAAGATAAAGGGGAAGAAGGGATGTAGTTGGTTCGAGGCCAGCCTGGTTTACATAGTGAGTTCCAGGACAGCTAGGACTACTCAGAGAAACACGGTCTCAAAAACAAACAAACAAACAAACAAACAAACAAAAAAGTTGGAATCAGGACAAGTGGGTGAAGAAGGAGAGGGAGATAATGAAGGGATGGAGGATGATAGGTTGGGGAGGAGGAATGGGGAGGGATGGGGAGAGAGGCCAGGAAAAAGGGAGAAGGGAAGAGGAAAAGAAGGGAAAACAGCAGAAGGAATGGAGGGTGTGTTGGTTTGAATAAAAATGGCCCCCATAGGCCCATAGGGAATGGTACTAGTAGGGTTGTACCAGTTTGTTTGTTTGTTTGTTTGTTTGTTTGTTTGGAGTTCATGTGGCCTTCTTGGAGAAAGTGTGTTATATCGTCTTCCTGCTGCCTGCTGATGGTGTTGCAGAACTCTAAGCTCTTCCAACACCATGTCTGCCTAAATGCTGCCATGCTTCTCACCATCCTGATAAAGGACCAAAACTCTGAACTCTAAGTTAGCCTCAATTAAATGTTTTCCTTTATAAGAATGTCTTGGTCATGATGCCTCTTCAGAGCAATAGGAATCCTAAGACAGAGGGTGAGGAAGAAAAAAAGAAGGGATGAAGGAGTTCAGGAATGAGTAGGGTGTGGGGCATTGGGCTATGCACAGACAGCCTGGTTTCTAGCTGAGGCTAGATGTTGAACCCTGGGACCCAGTGGCGATAATTCACCTACATGGGACAGAAGGAGTTCTCTCATGTCTCCTGGACCCTGGCTCCTGTCAAAGTTATTGTCCCTACAACCCCTACAAGAGAAGCATGGTTAGTCATGGAGGCAATGTCCCAAGCTTCTGACATTCAGGCTAGCTAGACTCCTCCCCAGTTACCAAGCAACAGTAAAGACCATAAGAGGGGCTGCTTAGCCCCACCTTGCCCTCTTGCTCTCTTGCTTTTACTCCTCTTACTATCCTCTCTCTCCTTGTCCTCTCCTCTCCCTCTCCTTGTCCTCTCCTCTCTTCTCCTCTCCTTGTCCTCTCCTCTCTTCTCTTCTCCTCTCCTCTCCTCTCCTCTCCTCTCCTCTCCTCTCCTCTCCTCTCCTCTCCTCTCCTCTTCTCTTCTCTCCTCTTCCTCTCTCCCTCTTACTCTCTAGCCTTTCTTCCCTCTCTTCTTTCTCCTTTCTCTCCTCTTGGCCATGGCCAGTCTCTCTCTCTCTCTCTTTTCTACCTTCTCTCTTTCCTCCTGTCTTTCTATAATAAAGCTCTAAAACCATAGACAATCTCTGTTCATCAAGGCTCACTGCACTTACTCTCACCTGTGTGGGAGCCTCTCACCCTCAGCCCTCTCTCCCATAACCCAGGGACACAGGGTGTTGCCCCAGGGCCCCTAGTTTCGGGAGCTGCCCCTTGCCCATCACATGTCAAGTGGGGTCAGGGGCTTAGATACCCGCCCAGGGCTGTGTGTAAAGAGTCTGGCAGCCCTCCTGTGTCTGCCTGCCCAGAGCATATAGGAGGAACTCTGGCCTAGTCTCCCTTTCCCCTCTTCCCCTATGCCCCCTTTAGTTCCCACAGTAGGGATAGGAAAAAAAAAGGGGGGAAGAGGGAAGAAAAGGGAAGGAAAGAGAGGAGGAGGGGAAGGAAGAAGGGAGGAAGATGAGAAGACAATGATGAGTGGAGGAGAAAGTGTAGTCTGTATGTGTGTGTCAGAGAGAACGAGAGAGAGAGAGAGAGAGAGAGAGAGAAAGAGAGAGAGAGAGCCATAGGTGAATGCTGTTGCTACAGTGCTTGATCCATAGGTAAGCAGAATTTTGTCATTTTATACTGTCACAATTTATTGAATAACAACAAATTCACAATGTTTAGAGCTTTCCGTGACAGTAATTTGTCACTTAATCTGTCTACCCTAGTAGCTAGGCTGAGGCAAATACAGGTTCATTATTCCCATCTTAATTACTAGTATTAACCTATCACATAGCACAGTAAATACTTTTGTGTGCATGCATAATAGTTACAGAATAGATATGAGTTAAGGAGGCTGCAGTAAAGTTTTCATCAGTGGCCTGAGATGGATTGGGGATAATGAACCAGACAGTGCCTCTAGGAAGCTGCTGCTAGAGCTGCTGAAGCCAGGCTTATGAGTAAAGATGATAGTTCCACTGCCAGATGAAAGGCTGAACTGCTCAGAAGTAGGAAATGGGTGAGGGGCAGAAAAAGGCTGATAAGATCCAGATAGGCAAATGTGTGAACAGGCAAGGGGTTCAGGAGGCAGTGTCAACAGCAAGGCACATAGCCAAGCAAAAGCTCCAGAAATGGTAAAGAGATCCTCAGTTCTTACTGTACATACTAGGTATCAGATGATAGGNCATCTTCATCCTCCTCATACTCTAGGTCCTCTGCTTTTTTCTTCTTGTCTGTGGCACTTGTGATGTCCTGTGTCTTGTTAAAATTTTTTGTGACTTTTGGTGACAAAGTTGTCAGAGATGGTGCCGTACCCTACTTCTCAGATACCTGATCTCAGCACAGCCAAATTATAAACATAGATATTGGCATTGAGGCAGAATTTGGGCTGTACATTTCTAGGTGTATCCAACATATCCCTGTAATCAGGGTTGTTCTCTGGCTAGGTAATGACATTGGTTGTTTCCCCCACCCCCATGGCTAGCTCTATGTAGCTGTCTTGCCCTGGTTCCTGGAGCTAACCAAACCAGTTTAACCTGAAATGCCTGAAGCTAACACTCAAATTTCTTGGGCCATCCACCCACTGTGGCTGGCCTGCAGAACACCAGCTAAGGCTCACTCAGCTCCCCTTAGCCCCGTGAAATGAAAACACTAGAAACTTTTATTATACCAGCCAGATTTATAACCATAAATCTCCAAAACCAAAATGCCCGTGCAAAGGACACACAACTTAGTTAATATGAATACCAGCTAGATGCCTAGCTTGGGCAAATATGTCACTACACTACACTACTCTATTGCCCAGCTACAAAATCTCTAGGTACTTGCTCCTCATCCAGACCACGTAGGTTTGTTTCATCTTCAACCTCTTCTTTCTCCATCTTCCTCTCTCTCTATGTCCTCCATCTTATCTTCTTCCTCCTTCTCTCCCTTTCTAAAACTTTCAGCTCTGCTTTTTCCTTCCACTGCCTAATAACAGGCTCTAGCTTTTATTTGACTAATTAAGATTTCACCTGGCATCACCTGAGTACATGATCTACTCCTTGTTGGGGCACCACTCTTGAGGTGGCAGAAAATTCAAACAGCAGTCCACAACATTGTTTATCTGCTGTGACTTCTAGTTGTCCTTCTCAGAGTTCTGAGTCAGGTAATTCCCAGACTCATGTGTTTTAGCATCTGTCAGAGATGTGTTCAAGGCTTTCCCCAAACCTCAGACTTGGGGTCTGTGGGATTAACAGTATTATTCCAGCCCGTCATACAGTAGCTATCACACTATTTGCTATCACATTGTCCATCACAGATTTATGGATTGGTAGCTTTTGAATTGCTTCTTTTTGGAAGGTTGCACAGTAAGGACTTCCCTGTTGTAATGGTTTGTATATGCTTGACCCAAGGAGTGGCATTATTAGGAAGTGTGGCCTTATTGGAGTAGGTATGTCACTGTGGGCATGGGCTTAAGACCCTCTTTCTAGCTATCTGGAAGTCAGCCTTCCACTAGTATCCTTCAGAAGAAGATGTAGAAAACTCAGCCCTGCCTGTACCATGCCTGCCTGGATGTGAAAGACCCCCGTACAGGAGAGATCCTCACTCAAGTCCCAGGATAAGCTGATGCCCCAATAACTTGAGAGAAACCTTTCTTGATGCAATATCGCATGAGGTTAATTTGGGAATCAGCATGCTGAGGCCAAGCTCATAACCCGCACAGAGGCAGAGGAGATTGACCCTTAGTAGTTGCCCTTGAGGGTTTTTGAAGGAAAAAAAAGGGGGGTGGAGGATAAGACCACAAAGAATGGGGAAGCTGAGTAAACATCATAAGAATGGGGATGATGAGTTACAGCTCATCTCTGACAGAAGGGTTACAGGCTATCTGTGGCAAACATTCCTGGTCCCTCACACAATGTATCCAGTGCCTGGGTGGGTCACCCAGTGGTCGTTGGCTTCTCGGGCTGAAGGTGAGAGAACAAAGAACTTCATGCTGGACTTTGTTTCTAGAGGTCTAGGAAACACATTGAGTTGGGGTCTTACAGATGCTGCCATGCTCCTGCCTTGACAATAATGGACTGAACCTCTGAATCTGTAATCCAGCTCCAATTAAATGTTGTCCTTATAAGAGTTGCCTTGGTCATGATGTCTGTTCACAGCCGTAAAACCCTAAATAAGAAGTTGGTACCAGGAGTCGGGTATTGCTGTGATAGGCCTGACCATGCTTTTGTTTGGAAGAATGTGGATTTTGGGACTTTGGATTTGGAAAGTAGTGGAATGCTTTAAATGGGGCTTAATGGGCCACCATAGTAGGAATATGGAAAACCTTGTTGCTATGAGTGACCTGAACTGTATAGACCTGGCCCAAGAGGTTTCAGAGGAGAAGAATTTCAGAGGAGAAGAATTTCAGAATGTGGCCTACAGAATGTTTTTGTGATATTTTGGTGAAGAATGTGACTGCTTTTTGCCCTTGTCTGATGAGTCTACCTGAGGCTAAGGTAAAGAGACTTATGTTAACTGATAAAATCTCAGAAAAGCCCAACAGAGACTTTGTTCTCTGGTTAAGTCTCATGAAGAGCACTTTGAACAAGTGTAGCAAGCTTTGCAGTGAAAAATATAAAATCTATTGTTTGAGTATTAAAGGGGCACCAGGAAGTGAAATGAAGCCGAATGCTATTTTCTAAGAGATAGCAGACTAAAGAGTGGGACTTTGGGGCAAGATACTACCTAGCTAAATTTAGATCTAGGCTTGGTGGTACATACCTTTAATTCCAGGAGATAAAGCCAAGCAGATCTCTGAGTTCAAGGCCAGCCTGGGACTGAACAAGTTCTAGGTAAAGAAAAGCTTAAGTCTAGGTGGTACACACCTTTCATCCCAGGAGATAGGCTCCAAGATCTCTTGAGTCCAAGGTCAATCTACAGAGCAAATCCCAGGATAGCCAAGCTTAGGGAGAGAGGGGATTGGAAAACAGAAAGCTGGTAATAGAATGGGGGGACATGTTTCAGCCCCAGAAAGCAGCATAACACGGTAGCTTTGGCCATGTGGCTCTAGCTTTAGAGTGAAAAGTAAAAGGGACTACTGGGACAATTGATGCTGGTTAGATGGAGCTAAGAAATTAATGGTGATTAATAAGATACCATCATCATTGAGGTGAAATCTTCTGGGAAGTGTTTTCTGAGAGCACAATGAAGCTGTGTTGCAGAGATAGCCAAGGTTGTACCTCATGCTGCAGCTGTACTTAGTAATGTGTACTGGTTTTGAAGGCATGAGGGTGTCATAAAGAGCCAATGTTTTCTATGGTATCTTCTGCACCTGAGATTTTCTCTTCTATCTCTTGTGTTCTGTTGGTAATGCGTGTGTCTATGACTCCTGACTTCTTTCCTAGGTTTTGTATCTCCAGAGTTGTCTCCCTTTGTGATTTCTTTACTGTTTCTACTGTTGTTAGATCCTGGATGGTTTTGTTCAATTTCTTTACCTGTTTGGTTGTGTTTTTCTGTAATTCTTTAAGAGAATTTTGTGTTTCCTCTTTAAGGGCTTCTACCTGTTTACCTGTGTTTTCCCATAATTCTCTAAGGGATTTTTATGTTTCCTCTATAAGGACTTCTACCTATTTAGCTGTATTCTCCTGTATTTCTTTAAAGGAGCTATTAATGTCCTTCTTAAAATCTTCTACCAGCACCATGAGATATGATTCTAAATCTCAATCTTGTTTTCCAGTGGGTTGGTCTATCCAGGACTTGCTGTGGTGGGAATATTGGTTTCTGATGATGCCAAGTAGTCTTGGTTTATGTTTGTAAGATTCTTGTTTCAATGTCTGGGATTCACACATGATTTTCTGGGCTCTTCCAATAGGCTGGCATGTCTTCTCAGCTGTGCCCTCTGTAGCACTCTAAGCTGAGATGGATCCAATTCACTGATGCTGCTGTTCTTGGTTGATCATCCCATAGTACTGGCCTTTCCAATACACTGGGGTCTTCTACTGCAATTGGGTTTCACCAATAGCCTTCCATAGCCTCTCACACTCTCAGGTACAATGGCAACAACATACTGATGGACATGATTACTTGGTATATGGCTAATGAACGTGTACAGACTAAGTGAAACTTTCAGCGCCAAATTGGTGTCAATGATGATTGGTGTCTTAGTTAGGGTTTTTCTGCTATAAACAGACACCATAAAACTCTTATAAGAACAACATTTAATTGGGGCTGGATTACATATTCAGAGGTTCAATCCATATTGTCAAGTCAGGAACATGGCTTTGCTCATGGATGGGCAGGATTAATATAGTAAAATGTCCATCTTGCCCAAAGCAATCTACAGATTTAACACAACCCCCATCAAAATGCCAACTCAGTTCTTCATCAAGTTAGAAAGGGCAATTTATAAATTCATCTGGAATAACAAAAAACCTAGGATAGCAAAAACTATTCTCAATAATAAAAGAACATCTAGTGGAATCACCATCCCTGTCCTCAACCTGTATTACAGAGCAATTGTGATAAAAACTGCATGGTACTGGTACAGTGACAGATAGGTAGATCAATGGAATAATACTGAAGACTCAGAAATGAACCCACACACCTATGGTCACTTGATCTTTGAAAAGGGAGCTAAAACCATCCAGTGGACAAAAGACAGCATTTTCAACAAATGGTGCTGGTATAACTGGTGGTTATCATATAGAAGAATGTGAATTGATCCATTCTGATCTCCTTGTACAAAGCTCAAGTCTAAGTGGATCAAGGAACTCCACATAAAACCAGAGACACTGAATCTTATAGAGGAGAAAGTATGGAAGAGCCTCGAAAATATGGACACAGGGGAAAAATTCCTGAACAGAAAAGCAATGACTTGTGCTGTAAGAAAAAGAATCAACAAATGGGACATCATAAAGTTGCAAAGTTTCTGTAAGGGAATGGAAACTGTCAATAAGACACAAAGGCAACCACCAGATTGGGAAAAGATCTTTACCAATCCTAAATCTGATAATGGGATAATATCCAATACACATCAAGAACTCAAGAAGATGGACTCCAGAAAACCAAATAACACTATTAAAAAATGGGGCACAGAGCTAAACAAAGAATTCTCAACTGAGGAATACCGAATGGCTGAGAAGCACCTAAAAAGATGTTCAACATCCTTAATCATCAGGGAAATGCAAATCAAAACAACCCTGAGATTCTACCTCACACTAGCCAGAATGGCTAAGATCAAAAATTCAGGTGACTGCAGATGTGGGTGAGGATGTGGAGAAAGAGGGACAGTCCTCCATTGTTGGTGCGATTGCAAGCTAGTACAACCACTCTAGAAATCACTTTTTCGGTTCCTCAGAAAATTGTACAGAGTTCTACCAGACGATCCAGCAATACCACTCCTGAGATATACCCAGAAGATGCTCCAACATGTAATAAGGACACATGCTCCACTATGTTCATAGAAGCCTTATTTATAATAGCCAGAAGCTGGAATGATCCCTGATGTCCCTCAATGAAAAATGGATACAGAAAATGTGGTACATTTATACAATGGAGTACTATAGCTGTTAAAGTCAATGGATTTATAAAATTCATGGACAAATGGATGGATCTGTAGGACATGGTACTGAGTGTGCTAACCCAATCACGAAAGAACACACATGATATGCACTCACTGATAAGTGGATATTAGCCCAGAAGCTCAGGATACCCAAGATACAATTTGCAAAACACATGAAACTCAGGAAGAAGGAAGAACAATGTGTGGATACTTCAATCCTTCTTAGAAGGGGAACAAAATACCCATGGAAGGAGTACAGAAACAATGTTCAGAGCAGATTATAAAGGAATGAGCACCCATAGACTGCCCCACCTTGTGATCCATCCCATAAATAACCATCAAACGCACACACTATTGCAGATGCCAACAAGATTTTACTGTTATAGCTGTCTCCTGTGATTCTCTGTCAGTGCCTGGCAAATACTTAAGTGGATCCTCACAGCCATCTATTTTTTAAGGAAGCATAGGGTCTACCATGAAGGAGCTAGAGAACATACCCAAGGAGCTGAAGAGATTTGTAGTCCCATAGCAGGAACAACAATATAAACTAACCAGTATCCCCAGAGCTCCCTCAGACTAAACCACCAATCAAAGAAAACACATGGTGGGACTCATAGCTCTAGCTGCAGATGTAGTAGAGAATGACCTATTCAGTCATCAGATGGATTAGAGGCCCTTGGTCCTGTGAAGGTTCTGTGCCCCAGTATAGGGTAATGCAAGAGCCAGGAAGTGGGAATGGGTGGGTTGGGGAGCAGGGGTAGGGGGAAGGGGATATGGGATTTTCAGAGGGGAAACTAAGAAGTGGGACAGCATTTGAGGTGTGAATAAATAAATTATCTAATAAAAAAGGTGGGGAAAGTGAAAATAAATAAATAAATAAATAAATAAATAAATAAATAAATATTAGTTTATGAATATTTCACTGTGCCTCAAAGTGCACATACACCCATGAATCTAGAAGTCTTTTACTGTGTCTAAAAGGAACTAAAAAAGCAGTCTCAAGGCAAAAAGCTTTACTTCATGGAAACTTAGTTTCCTGGAGCCTGGGCATCCTGTAGCATGAATGCTCCAAACTTGTCCCTTAGTTATTCAGTGAATGGATCTGTGTGCTTTCTTTCAGTATTGTTTTATTATAGGAGCCTCCAAACAATGACTTTTCAAATACCTAAGCAAAATTGAACTTTGCTTCCTGGCCTTCACCAGTGTCCTAGGCAGTTCTTGAGCTGACGCTGGGCTTGGAATTCAATAAGAATGTAACCTATTCGGTAACATTCAAAATTGCCTCCAGTATTGTAAGAGAGATAGTGAAAGAAATCAGGCATTACTATCTACTACATAGAGTTAGAAATTTCAGAGCAAGCTTAGCAAAGTAAATTTAGAATTCTTATTATAGTTATTTATGTCAGACTACATTACTTAATAGAAGAAAGTTCCCCCGCAAAATCACTTAGAATAACAGCCAAGTCACTCTCATAAACAGGAATTTATAATGGTTTAGGAAGAACATTGGGCTGTGGTTTAAGGAGGAACTAGAGTGTTGCATTATTCATAAGAAGGCTAGCTAGATTGGAACTCCCTAGCACATACTTTCACTAGCCCAGAGGAATAGCATAGTTAGGTATTTACTAAGAGATGGCTGGTGGTGGGTTAAACAATAAATCAGAATTAGAACTGGCTTGAGCATGAAAGCCCTTGCCCCTGGAGCATAATGACCTCACACCTGGTTTCTATGAATATAGCTGACCTTAGATAGGGCTCACTTTGTCTCAGTGGTTACATTGCCTGGTTCCTGCCATTCTTTATGTATGCATTCTTCTGTTTTGTGTAAAGAGTCATTAAGCATCATATAACCTCAGTGTACCTTGGCCTAACTTCCTTATTTTCTTCTGTATTACAAGTCTGATGCTCACTTTGAGAAATTACATTCAGATCAAGACTCCCTTGTGTTTGCATCTGTTTGTCACTTGCAGCCAACTCCTTGCCCAGCTGAATACCGGGACCCTGATTCTCACACAGATTGAGGGACTACCTAAGTCCAGTCCATGCCAAGTGTGGAAGTCAGAACAACTTGCTGGAATTTGTTCTCCCCTTCCATTATATGGGTTCTTGGGAATTGAACTCAGGTAGTTAGGTGTGGCAGTGTCTTAGTCAGGGTTTCTATTCCCGCACAAACATCATGAACAAGAAGCAAGTTGTGGAGGAAAGGGTTTATTTAGCTTACACTTCCATACAGCTGTTCATCACCAAAGGAAGTCAGGACTGGAACTCAAGGAGGTCAGAAAGCAGGACTGATGCAGAAGCCATGGAGGTATGTTCTTTACTGGCTTGCTTCCCCTTGCTTGCTTAGCCTGCTCTCTTATAGAACCAAGACTGCCAGCCCAGAGATGGTCCCACCCACAAATTGAGAAAATGCCTTACAGTTGGATCTCATAGAGGCATTTCCTCAACTGAAGCTCCTTTCTCTGTGATAACTCCAGCTGTGTCAAGTTGACACAAAACTATCCAGTACAATTGACCCCTTGTCAACCTGACACACAAATACATTACTAGTAAGCCTCAACCCTTAGTTCTTACTCATCCCCAAGATCTTAAATAACTTTAAAAGTCTCACAGTCTTTACATATTAAAAGTTCAATCTCTTTAAAATATCCAGTATCTTTTGAAATACAAAGTACTTTAAAATTTAAAGTCTCTTAACTGTGGGCTTCACTAAAAAGCTTCCCTCAAGAGGGAAAAAAATATCAGGGCACAGTCACAATCAAAAGCAAAATTCAATCTCCAACCATCCAATGTCTGGGATCCAACTCATGATCTTCTGGGCTCCTCCAAGGGCTTGGGTCACTTCTCCAGCCATGCCCTTTGTAGCACACACCTTGTCTTCCAGGCTCCAGCTGCCTGTACTTCACTGCTGCTGCTGTTCTGGTGGTCATCCCATGTTACTTGCATCTCCAAAATGCTGCTGTCTTCCACTGTAATTAGGCTTCAACACTAGCCTCTCATAGGCTCTCTTCATGGTGCCAAGCCTCAACTCCTTTGCATGACCCCTTCAGTCCTGGGCCATCAATTGCAACTGAGGCTGCACTTTCACCAATGGCCTTCCATGGCCTCTCACAGTGCTTGCATGGCCTCAGCTGCTCTGCATGACCCCTTCATGCCATCATGAACCCCAATCCTATTCATCTTCCTATCCCTGTCCCTTGTATCTGTCATCCACTCTTGAAACCTTCCACCAAAAGAAAATAAAAGATAAAAATAAAATAAAAATAAATAAATCTCATCATGGAAGCTGTACATGGTGTTCCACAGTATACCTCTATGTCCTCACATCTTTACTTGCAAATGTTCATTTCAATGAGTTCATTGAAATTTCATTGCAAATGAGTCATTGGTCTGGTTCCAGTCCTCTGGCTTCTGTTACACCATCAATACTGGATCCTCACTGGGACTCCTCTCAGGTATCTTGGTTTTGCCCTGTGTCATGGGGATCCTGAAGCTTTGATTCTTCAGGACTAACCCCTTCATATGCTCTATCAGTTCATAGATGGGGTAGATGATAGGGTAGGCCAACTCAAAAGACCTGGATCTGGGCCTAGGTGGTTGCTGAGTTGGGCAGCCTGCTAGAGCTTCCACATCCACATCATTAGGGTGAGCTCTCCAGCACTGTTCCAGTTAGGCCACCCAATGCTGCAGCCAGCAAGGGGCAGGACCAGCTCTTCTGTTCTCATGACCTCAGGCTGTCTCCTCTGCCAGAGGGGGAAAGATACAGGGGAGGCGGGCATCTCTCCATTGCCCATTAGTAGGGCCAACTTCTGTATGCATACCAGCTCTCCTGAGTGTCATAGATAGTGATGGGAGAGGCCAGCTCTGCACAACCCTTGAATATCAAAATGGTCCCAGGTGGCAGACCAAACTAGGAACATCTGCATGGCCTTTGGGGGTAACCTGGCCCACTNTAGCTTACACTTCCATACAGCTGTTCATCACCAAAGGAAGTCAGGACTGGAACTCAAGGAGGTCAGAAAGCAGGACTGATGCAGAAGCCATGGAGGTATGTTCTTTACTGGCTTGCTTCCCCTTGCTTGCTTAGCCTGCTCTCTTATAGAACCAAGACTGCCAGCCCAGAGATGGTCCCACCCACAAATTGAGAAAATGGCTTACAGTTGGATCTCATAGAGGCATTTCCTCAACTGAAGCTCCTTTCTCTGTGATAACTCCAGCTGTGTCAAGTTGACACAAAACTATCCAGTACAATTGACCCCTTGTCAACCTGACACACAAATACATCTCTAGTAAGCCTCAACCCTTAGTTCTTACTCATCCCCAAGATCTTAAATAACTTTAAAAGTCTCACAGTCTTTACATATTAAAAGTTCAATCTCTTTAAAATATCCAGTATCTTTTGAAATACAAAGTACTTTAAAATTTAAAGTCTCTTAACTGTGGGCTTCACTAAAAAGCTTCCTTAAAGAGGGAAAAAAATATCAGGGCACAGTCACAATCAAAAGCAAAATTCAATCTCCAACCATCCAATGTCTGGGATCCAACTCATGATCTTCTGGGCTCCTCCAAGGGCTTGGGTCACTTCTCCAGCCATGCCCTTTGTAGCACACACCTTGTCTTCTAGGCTCCAGCTGCCTGTACTTCACTGCTGCTGCTGTTCTGGTGGTCATCCCATGTTACTTGCATCTCCAAAATGCTGCTGTCTTCCACTGTAATTAGGCTTCAACACTAGCCTCTCATAGGCTCTCTTCATGGTGCCAAGCCTCAACTCCTTTGCATGACCCCTTCAGTCTTGGGCCATCAATTGCAACTGAGGCTGCACTTTCACCAATGGCCTTCCATGGCCTCTCACAGTGCTTGCATGGCCTCAGCTTCTCTGCATGACCCCTTCATGCCATCATGAACCCCAATCCTATTCATCTTCCTATCCCTGTCCCTTGTATCTGTCATCCACTCTTGAAACCTTCCACCAAAAGAAAATAAAAGATAAAAATAAAATAAAAATAAATAAATCTCATCATGGAAGCTGTACATGGTGTTCCACAGTATACCTCTATGTCCTCACATCTTTACTTGCAAATGTTCATTTCAATGAGTTCGTTGAAATTTCATTGCAAATGAGTCATTGGTCTCGTTCCAGGCCTCTGGCTTCTGTTACACCATCAATACTGGATCCTCACTGGGACTCCTCTCAGGTATCTTGTTTTTGCCCTGTGTCATGGGGATCCTGAAGCTGCTCTATCAGTTCATAGATGGGGTAGATGATAGGGTAGGCCAACTCAAAAGACCTGGATCTGGGCCTAGGTGATTGCTGAGTTGGGCAGCCTGCTAGAGCTTCCACATCCACATCATTAGGATGAGCTCTCCAGCACTGTTCCAGTTAGGCCACCCAATGCTGCAGCCAGCAAGGGGCAGGACCAGCTCTTCTGTTCTCATGACCTCAGGCTGTCTCTTCTGCCAGAGGGGGAAAGATACAGGGGAGGCGGGCATCTCTCCATTGCCCATTAGTAGGGCCAACTTCTGTATGCATACCAGCTCTCCTGAGTGTCATAGATAGTGATGGGAGAGGCCAGCTCTGCACAACCCTTGAATATCAAAATGGTCCCAGGTGGCAGACCAAACTAGGAACATCTGCATGGCCTTTGGTGGTAACCTGGCCCACTGATATTAACACGAACCTTTGCTGCTATATGGCTATGGACCCAGACATGGCCTCTGGTGGCAGGGCAGGCTACTCACATCAGACTTTTTCTCACCACATTTGCATCTCCAGTTCCACCTCTCTCCACAGTGGTCAAACTATTCTGCTTCTCTTTTCTCATCTCTCTACCACATTCTTGCTCATCATAATGACCCAATACCATTTATATCAGATTTATATTAACTTAATTCCAGAAAGGTACAGAAAAATGTATTCTCCATTTCCATTTTGGTATTATTTTTCTTTTCTCTCTTCTCTTCTCTTCTCTTCTCTTCTCTTCTCTTCTCTTCTCTTCTCTTCTCTTCTCTTCTCTCTCTCCCTTCCTTCCTTTCTTCCTCCTTTCTTTCTTTCTTTCTTTCTTCCTTCCTTCCTTCCTTTCTTTCTTTCTTTCTTTCTTTCTTTCTTTCTTTCTTTCTTTCTTTCTTTCTTTCTTTCTTTCATATTCTAATTAATTTCCACTCCCTCTTATCCTCCTAGTTCTCACACACACATACTTTTCCTCTCCCGCTCCATCCACTCTTCAGTTGTGTTCATATGTTAGACAGGAGGTTTGCTCCAGGAGAGACCATCCAATAGAGTAAAAATATACTATGACTGAAACATAAATTTATGTACTTTTTGTTTTTACAATATCATAAAATACTTCTGGCTGTCTAAATTTGTCAAGTGATCCATTTTCTTTGGTAACCAGGTCTAGGTGGGCATAGGTTCTTCTATTTCAAACTTAATTATTAATATTAACTCTTATAGCATATATTGCACACAAATTTATCATAGATAGATAGATAGATAGATAGATAGATAGATAGATAGATAGGTAGGTAGGTATATAAACCTTCCCTCATTGTCTTACGAATTTTTACAAGTTCTCCGATGTTATCTCAAAGTTCATCAATGTCTTCATTACACTATGTTTACATGTATCTTAGATATAACTATTCCATTAGAAAGAAATCCAAACTACTCAGAGGGAAGAAGCTGTTATTTTAGAATCAGACTACAGTGAATCACAGTGTTGAAAGAAAAACTGGAGAGTTGAGGACAACTGCAGAAGTAAAAGGGTAGGATTGGGTGCAAGAGGTCCAGATAGGTGAAGAGTAGGATAGGCAGGTGGCAGTTGAATATGTTGTATCAACAGTAAGAACCAAGCTGAACTGAAGCCCCAGAGATAGTAGGAGGTTGTCAACCTTAGTTTTTGGTGGATGCCCTGGTCAGTTTTTTGTCAACTTGATATGAACTAGAATTATCTAGGCAGAGAAACCTCAACTGAAAAAGATGCCTTCCTACAGATTGCCTTTATGTGAGTCAATAGAACATGTTCTTAATTAATGATTGATGTGGAAGGGACCAGATCACTGTGTGTGGTGCCACCATTGCCCAGGTGGTTCTGGATGATATAAGAAAGTAACTGGGAAAGCTATAGTTAGCAAGCTAGTGTTCCTGTATGACTTCTGATTTAGTTCTTACTTCTAGGTCCTTACCTTGTGCTCCTGCCATGATTTCTTTGGATGATGGACTATGATGTGAAACTATAGTTGAAAAAACAAACTTTCCTCATGTCTTATTTACTTTCCTATTTCTGTGATA
This sequence comes from Mus minutoides, assembly GCA_902729485.2. Lineage (NCBI taxonomy): Eukaryota > Metazoa > Chordata > Mammalia > Rodentia > Muridae > Mus > Mus minutoides. The sequence goes on along the minus strand of LR750561.1, from coordinate 66,485 downwards.
AAACACCATGACCAAAACAATTTATAAATGAAAGAATTTATTTGGGCTTATGGTTTAAGAGGGTTACAGTCCATGATAGAGGAGTGAAGGCTTAATAGCAGGAACATTGAGAGCTCATATCTCAAACCACAATAGTTAGTGAGGGTACAGAATGGTGCCAGTCTTTTGAAACCCCAATACCCTAATTCTGCCTTCTGAAGCTGAGATTATAGTTTGTTACCATGCACCACCGTCACCCCCTGGATCTGGGGATCTAAGCTCTGTCCCTCTTGTTTGGGTAACCAGTAACCTAATCTCCCTAGGCCAAGAATGTATTCTTGCTTTCTTCTTTTCTCTCAACACATGTCTGCTTCTTCTACTACTTTGTTTCATATGAATTCTCTCTTAGGAGCAAACCAATGTAGCCCATTGTTGGATTTGGGACACAAAGAATCAGAAGCCTGCCCCATACACACATTACTTAATTGCCTTTAAAATCAGGTAAAGAATTATGAATTCATAGTTATGTTTTATAACTATATAATTATTTTTGCCAATACTTGTTTTTATTTTTTCATGTGAATTTGGATTTCCAGCTGAGGTTACTTGCTTTCTACCAAAAGAACTTCTAATATTTCTACTAAGATGGGTCTGATGGAGGAACATTGCTCTTTTTTTTTTTTAATTTAGTAATGTTTTTGTTTCACTTTTATCTCTGTAAATTAGCTTTGCTGGATATAGATTTCTCAGTTGACCCCTCCATTCCTTTGGAGCATTGTAACTGGTTCCCTAATTTCAACTCATAGCTCCTTCTTTGTTTTGTTGGGTTCTTATTCTGGAATTTGTTCTTATTTTCCTCTGTGAATTGCTGGGTTATTTTAGTGACATCTACACGGACACACTTCGGAGACTATAACAAGGAGACCGTGTTTTGAACCTCGTACACAGTTCGAGTTTAGTGGGACTTCACTATCTTTTAAATGTCCGGAGAGAATGAGAAGGGACCTAGTACAAATAGACAATTTAAGGTCCTTGAAGGTCGATTAACGAAATAACAATAGTTGGTACAGAAGTTCTGAATTATACGATATATGACTAATACAAACCAATGTAAGGTATTTTGACCTTTGTCTTTCTTTCTTTCTTTCTTTCTTTCTTTCTTTCTTTCTTTCTTTCTTTCTTTCTTTCTTTCTTTCTTTCTTTCTTTCTGAGACAAGGTGTCATGTTGGAAAGACACAAGGCAGTGCTTCCTAATCTCTGTGTTAACCACTGCTGCCAAGTCTTAAACCCCCTTTCATGTTAAATCAAAGAGCCAGCACTCCCCACCACTGTGGTGCAGATGTCTCCTGCCTTTGAAAGAGGCAGAAAATTAGTTCCCTTGAAGTTATAACCCCCCCTCCCCCACTCTTGAGCTTTGGGAAAGGGAAACTGAGTATTCCTAGACCACTGTGGCTGGCTTGTAAAAATACACTAGCCTCTGATAATGAAATAAGTGATTTCTTCACAGGTCAAAAAGGTCCTTTTCCAGATGTATGATCCTGAAGGACCCAAAGGGATTTTTCCAATCCCATACCCTCCATACAGCTTCCCTCTCCCATCTGAGGATAAGGTTAGACCAAGTTCCATTCTCCACCCATAGGAGCATTCTTTCTTTTTAATTAGATATTTTCTTCATTTGCATTTCAAATACTATCCCCAAAGCCCCCTATACCCTCCCTCTGCCCTGTTCCCCAACCGACCTACTTCTGCTTTCTGGACCTGGCATTCCCCTGTACAAGACCAAGGGCCTCTCCTCCCATTGATGGCTGACTAGACCATCCTCTGCTACATATTCAACTAGAGACACAGCTCTGGGGGGGGTACTAGTTAGTTCATAATGTTGTTCCTTTTATAGGGTTGCAGACCCCTTTAGCTCCTTGGTACTTTCTCTAGTTCCTTCATTAGAGGCCCTTTATTCCATCCAATAGATGACTGTGGGCATCAACTTCTATATTTGCCAGGCACTGGCATAGCCTCACAAGAGAGAGAGATATCAGAGTCCTGTCAGCAAAATCTTTCTAGCATATGCAATAGTGTCTGGGTTTGGTGGTTGTTTAAGGGATGGATCCCCGGGTAGAGAAGTATCTGGATGGTCTTCCCTTCTGTCTCTGCTCCCAACTTTGTCTCTGTAACTCTTTCGATGGGTATTTTGTTCTTCATTCTAAGAAGGAGTTAAGTATGAACACTTAGGTCTTCTTTTTTCTTGAGTTTCATGTGTTTTGCAAATTTTATCTTGGGCATTCTATGTTTCTAGTCTAATATCCACTTATCAGTGAGTGCATATCATGTGTGTTCGTTTGTGTTTGGGTTACCTCACTCACGATGATATTCTCCAGATCCATCCATTGGCCTAAGAATTTCATGAATTCATTGTTTGTAATTGCTGAGTAGTACTCCATTGTGTAAATGTACCACATTTTCTGTATCCGTTCTTCTGTTGAGGGACATCTGGGTTCTTTCCAGCTTCTGTCTATTATTAATAAGGCTGCTATAAACATAGTGGAGCATGTGTCCTTATTACAAGTGAGGACATCTGGGTATATGCCCTGGAGAGGAATTGCTGGATCTTCCGGTATTACTATGTCCACTTTTCTGAGGAACCGCCAGACTGATCACCAGAGTGGTTGCACCTGCTTGCAATCCCACCAGCAATGGAGGAGTGTTTCTCTTTCTCCACATCCTTGCCAGCATATGCTGTCACTTGAATTTTTCATGTTAGCCATTCTGACTGGTATGAGATGGAATCTCAAGGTTGTTTTGATTTGCATTTCCCTGATGACTAAGGATGTTGAGAATTTTTTTCAGGTGATTCTCAGCCATTCAGTATTCCTCAGTTGAGAATTCTTTGTTTAGCTCTGTGCCTCATTTTTTAATAGGGTTATTTGATTTTCTGGAGTCTTATCTTCTTGACTTCTTTATATATATTGGATATTAGTACCCTATCAGATTTAGTATTGGTAAAAATCCTTTCCCAATTTATTGGTGGCCTTTCTGTCTTATTGACAGTATCGATTGCATTACAAAAGCTTTGCAATTTTATGAGGTCCCATTTGGTGATTCTTGATCTTACAACAGAATCCATTGCTTTTCTGTTCAGGAATTATTCCCCTGTGCCCTTAACTTTGAGACTGTTCCCCAGTTTCTCCTCTATAAGTATGAGTGTCTCTGGTTTCACATGGAGTTCTTTGATCCTATTAGATTTGAGCTTTGTACAAGGAGATAAGAATGGATCAGTTCGCATTCTTCTACATGGTAACCGCCCGCTGTGAGAGCACCATTTGTTGAAAATGCTGTCTTTTTTTTCCACTGGATGGTTTTAGCTCCCTTGTCAAAGATCAAGTGATCATAGCTGTGTGGGTTCATTTCTGGGTCTTCAATTCTATTCCATTGATCTATCTGTCTGTTGCTGTGCCAGTACCATGCAGTTTTAATCACAATTGCTCTGTAGTACAGCTTAATGTCAGGCATGGTGATCCCCCCAGAGATTCTTTTATTGTTGAGAATAGTTTTTGCTATCCTAGGTTTTTTATTATTCCAGATGAATTTGCAAACTGCCCTTTCTATCTCAGTGAGTTGGGATTTTGATGGGGATTGCATTGAATCTGTAGATTGCTTTCGGCAAGATAGCCAATTTGAGTATATTAATCCTGCCAATCCATGAGCATGGGAGATCTTTCCATCTTCTGAGATCTTCTTCAATTTCATTCTTCAGAGACTTGAAGTTCTTGTCTTACAGGTCTTTCACTTCCTTAGTTAGAGTCATACCAAGGTATTTTATAGTATTTGTGACTATTGTGAAGGGTGTTGTTTCCCTAATTTCTTTCTCAGCCCTCTTATCCTTTGTGTAGAGAAAGGCCATTGATTTGTTTGAGTTAATTTTATAACCAGCTATTGCACTGAAGCAGTTTATCAGGTTTAGGAGTTCTTTGGTGGAATTTATGGGATCCTGAATATATACTATTATATCATCTGCAAACAGTGATATTTTAACTTCTTCCTTTCCAATTTGTATCCCCTTGATCTCCTTTTTTTGTCGAATTGCTCTGGCTAGAACTTCAAGTACTATATTGAATAGGTAGGGAGAAATTGGGCAGCCTTGAGTAGTCCCTGATTTTAATGGGATTGCTTCCAGCTTCTCTCCATTCAGTTTGATGTTGGCAACTGCTTTTCTGTAGATTGCTTTTATTATGTTAAGTATGGGCCTTGGATTCCTGATCTTTCCAAGATTTTTATCATGAAAGGGTGTTGGATTTTGTCAAATGCTTTCTCAGCATCTAACGAGATGATTATTTGGTTTTTGTCCTTGAGTATGTTTCTATAGTGGATTACTTTGATGGATTTCCATATATTAAACCATCCCTGCATTCCTGGGATGAAGCCTACTTGGTCATGATGGATGATCCTTTTGATGTGTTCTTGGATGCGGTTTGCAAGGATTTTATTGAGTATTTTTGCATGGATATTCATGAGGGAAATTGATTTGAAGTTCTCTTTCTTTGTTGGATCTTTGTGTGGTTTAGGTATCAGAATAATTGTGGCTTCATAGAATGAATTGGGTAGAGAACCTTCTGTCTCTATTTTGTGGAATAGTTTGAGGAGAGGTGGAATTAAGTCTTCTTTGAAGGTCTGATAGAACTATGCATTAAGCCCATCTGGTCCTGGGCTTTTTTTTGGTTGGGAGACTATTGATGACTGCTTCTATTTCTTTAGGGGAAATGGGACTGTTTAGATTGTTAATCTGATCCTAGCTTAACTTTGGTACCTGGTATCTGTCTAGGAAATTGTCCATTTCCTCCAGGTTTTCCAACTTTGTTGAGTATAGCCTTTTGTAGTAGGATCTGATGATGTTTTGGATTTCCTCAGGTTCCCTTGTTATATCTCCTTTTTTAAAATTTCTGATTGTGTTAATTTAGATACTGTCCCTGTACCCTCTATGAGTCTGGCTAAGGGTTTATCTATCTTGTTGATTTTCTCAAAGAACCAGCTCCTGGTTTGGTTAATTCTTTGAATAGCTCTTTTTGTTTCTACTTGGTTGATTTCTGCCCTGAGTTTGATTATTTCCTGCTGTCTAGTCCTCCTGGATGAATCTGCTTCCTTTCATTCTAGAACTTCTAGGTGTCGTGTCAAGTTACTAGTGTATGTTCTCTCTAGTTTTTTTTTTTTTTTTGAGGCACTCAGGGCAATGAGTTTTCCTCTTAGAACTGCCTTCATTGCGTCCCATAAGTTTGGTTACGATGTGACTTCATTTTCATTAAACTCTAGAAAGTCTTTAATTTCTTTCTTTATTTCATTCTTGACTAAGGAATCATTGAGTAGAGTGTTGTTCAGTTTCCATGAGAATGTTTGGTTTCTATTATTTATGTTGTTATTGAAGATCAGCCTTAGTCCATGGTGGTCAAATAGGATGCATGGGATAATTTCAATATTTTTCTATCTGTGGAGGCCTGTTTTGTGACCAATTATATGGTCAATTTTGGAAGAGGTACCATGTGGCGCTGAGAAGAAAGTATATCCTTTTGTTTTAGGATAAAATGTTCTGTAGATATCTGTTAAATCCATTTGTTTCATGACTTCTGTTAGTGTCCATGTGTCTCTGTTTAGTTTCTGTTTCCAGGATCTGTCTTTTGGTGAGAGTGGGGAGTGGAAGTCTCCCACTATTATTGTGTGGGGTTTAATGTGTGCTTTGAGCTTTACTACAGTTTCTTTAATGAATGTGGCTGCCCTTGTATTCCAATCATAGATATTCAGAATTTAGAGTTCATCTTGGTTGATTTTACCTTTTATGAGTATGAAGTGCCCCTCCTTGTCTTTTTTTATAACTTTGGGTTGAAAGTCAATTTTATCCGATATTAGAATGGCTACCCCAGCTTTTTTCTTTGGACCATTTGCTTAGAAGTCTGTTTTCCAGCCTTTAACCCTAAAGTAGTATCTGTCTTTTTCCCTAAGGTGTGTTTCCTGTAAGCAGCAAAATGTTGGGTCCTGTTTCTATAGCCCATCTATTAGTCTATGTCTTTTTATTGGGGAATTGAGTCCATTGACGTTAAGAGAGATTAAAGAAAAGTAGTTGTTGCTTCCTGTTATATTTGTTGTTAAGGTTGCCATTCTGTTCTTGTGGCTGTCTTCTTTTAGGTTTGTTGAAGGATTACTTTCTTGTTTCTAGGGTGTAGTTTCCATCCTTGTTTTGGTGGTTTCCCTTTATTATCCTTTGCAGCGCTGGATTCGTGGAAAGATATTGTGTGAATTTGGTTTTATCATGGAATACTTTGATTTCTCCATCTATGTTAATTGAGAGTTTTGCTGGATATAGTAACCTGGGTTGGCATTTGTGTTCTTTTAGGGTCTGCATAACATCTGTCCAGGCTTTCATAGTCTCAGGTGAGAAGTCTGGTGTAATTCCGATACTGCCTTTATATGTTACTTGACCATTTTCCCTTACTGCTTTTAATATTCTATCTTTATTTAGTACATTTGTTGTTTTGATAATTATGTGTCAGGAGGAATTTCTTTTCTGGTCCAGTGTATTTGGTGTTCTGTAGGCTTCTTGTATGTTCATGGGCATCTCTTTCTTTAGGTTTGGGAAGTTTTCTTCTATTATTTTGTTGAAAATATTTGCTGGCCCTTTAAGTAGAAAATCTTCTTTTCATCTACTATTATCTGTAGGTTTCATCTTCTGATTGTGTCCTTCTATATCCTGGGTGTTTTGAGTTAGGATGTTTATGCATTTTGCATCTTTTTGAATGTTGTGCCCATGTTCTCTATGGAATCTTCTGCACCTGAGATTTTCTCTCTTCCATCTCTTGTATTCTGTTGCTGATGCTCACATCTATGGTTCCTGATTTCTTTCCTAGTGTTTCTAATTCCAAAGTTGTCTCACTTTGGATTTTCTTTATTATTTCTATTTCCCTTTTTAGGTCCTGGATGGTTTTGTTCAATTCCATGACCTGTTTGGTTGTGTTTTCCTGTAGTTCTTTAAAGGATTTTAGTGTTTCCTCTTTAAGGACTTTTACCTATTTAGTATTGTTCTCCTGCATTTCTTTAAGTGAGTTATTCATGTCCTTCTTCATGTCCTTCTTCCTACCTTCTACCAGCACCATGATATTTTAATTCCATGTCTTGTTTTTTGGGTGTGTTGGGGTATCCAGGAGTGGCTGAAGTGGGAGTGCTGGGTTCTGAAGAAGGTGAGTGATCTTGGTTTCTGTTATTAAGATTCTTACATCTGCCTTTCGCCATCTGGTAATCTCTGGAGTTGGTTTATAGGGTTGTCTCTGTTTGGATCTTGTTCCTCCTGTGATTCTGTTAGCCTCTGTCTGCAGACCTGGGAGCCCAGTTCTCTCCTGAATCTCAGTGGTCAGAGTAGTCTCAGCAGGTCAGCTCTCCTTTTGCAGGCAGATGCATGGAGTTTTGGTGTTCAGACCTGCCTCTTAGGTAAAGTTGAAGACCCTATATAGGGCCTGTCCTAGAAGATGTGTTGCCTCTGCGGTCTGCACACTCACCTGCACAGACTGGTCTCTGTGGGAGCCTTTGAAGTTTGTGAGCTGACCTGAACAGACTGGTTTCTGAGCATCCTGGGACCTAATATGGCTCTCTCACAAGTTCCAGCTGGGAAAGCCCTCCTGGGCTGAGAACTTTCCTCAGGCGGGGAGGGAGCCTGGATGTCTAGAACCCAAAGCTGGGTGTGTCCCAAAAGGTGCACTGTTCGGCTGTTTGCTTACTCACCCTTTGCAGTCCCTGAGCTGACCTGCGCAGACTAGGTCTTAGTGACCTGGAACCCAAGATAGCTCTCTCACACTTTTGGGTAGGGAAAGCCCTCCCAGGCTGAGAACTGTCCTCAGGCAGGTAGGGTGCTGGGATATCTGAAGCCCAGAGCTGGCTATGTCCCGAAAGGTGCCCTGCTCAGCCATTTGCTCACTCACCCTTTTGTAGTCCGTGAGCTGACTTGAGCAGACTGGGTCTGAGTGACCCTTTGCAGTCTGTGAGCTGACCTGCTCAGACTGGGTCTACACAACCCTTTGTGGTCTGTGAGATGACCTGTGTAGACTGGTCTCTGTGCCACCTAGGACCCAATATGGCTCTCTCACAAGTCCTGTCAGAGAAGACCCTCCCAGGGGGAGAACTGCCCTCAGGTGGGGAGGATGTCTAGATCTCTGAGCTGGTTGTGTCCCAACAGGTGCCCTGTTCAGCCCTCTGTTCACTCACCAAGATTGCCCAGAGAGTCTTGCCAGAAACCTGGGTGGGTGTGCCGCCCCGGGCCCTGCGCCCTGCGCTGGAGCGGTGTGGACCTGAAGGGAATGGGTCTGCTGCCCCCCTGTCTATCTCCCGGCTGCAGACTCAGGTCCCATGCGATTGGACTGGAACAGATGCCACAAGATTTTTTTAATGGAATCTCAGCTGTAACGTTCCATTATCTTGTGTGTTTTATTTGTTAGAAACAAGAAACTAAAGCCAATTCATGCTTTAGGGGGAAGTTTACACAGAACTTTTGCCTTATTGTAAGTTTAGTGTCTTAAGACAACACAAGTTTGTAATATACGGTTCTTGGGGCTTTATATGACATTTACCTAGTCTTTGTGTGTGCACATTCCTCATGGATATCCTGCTCTCCATTTTTTTTCAGGGCTAAGATTAAACCCAGAGCCTCAGGCATGTTAGGCAAGAATATTGCTACATCACCAGAACTCTTATGAGGACATCAGTCAGATTGAATCTCTTGCCTATAAGACTTAATTCACCATAGATATCTCTGTAATCGTCCTAGCTTCCAATGTAGACACATTAAAGGATACAGCATTGACAAAGAGATTTTGATGAGGCACCAACCATTCTACACAGGCATAATCACATGATTTTATAACAATCGATTTGTGGACCCAATTCTGCTTTGCAATACTTGCTAAAAATAAGAAAAATATGGTTATGAGGATCCTCCTGTTTACATTTTTTTCCTAGTTGTTACTTTTCAGCTTTAGAAAATACAGAATTATATCTTACCTGTACCAAATTCTACTGAGATGAAGTACCCCAAAATATAAAACACTGCTAGCATTAACATAGAGACAATTAGATATTAGATATTTGGACACAAACTTCCCTCAACAAACTACCCTAAGCCCATTATTATATTTCATGTTTTCTCCCAATACATACATTTCCATTAGTGATGAATTTAGATACTGGATTAAATGGGAATATTTTGACTTGTGTCCTGGTATTCTGGATTTAGTTATATATGTACAGTATAGAAGCAAAAGTAATAACAAATTTCTTTTGACAATATCCAGGATATAGAAGACGCAAGGATTTGAAGAATACACACATCATACCTAAGAGACTCAACAAAGTATAGGAAAAAATATATGACAGTTCCATGGTTTATTTCAACCAGCTGTTAATTTATAACAAACATTTATATTTTGTCCCTTTACCCTATAAATATTCAGAAATTGAGATAGTATGAAAAAATATCAAGATCTTACTATATTCCACTAGCTTGGCACTTTCAGCATTCTCAGTAATGAGAAATTTCATTCATCCTGTCTTACAACCTATTCTCATTTCCAGGCTTTACTGAAAATCATTTGTTTTAATTTATACAAGATAAAGACAATGAAAAAGGCATAGCAATAATTCAATATTTTTATTTCCCTGACCCTTTCCGTGCCTAAAACATGGAGCCTCTATTGGAAGGGTTAACAGGAATAAAACAATTATTTGATAAATGTTATTAAAGAAGAAAGTGAGTAACTGAAATGACTGTATGATGAACCATTTTTGCAACTCGCATACTTTCCAATTATTTGTTTTCAAAGAATATGAATGCTGACCTAGTTGAATTAACAACTGATTCATCATTGAAGATGTTTTATGATAGTATTTAGTTTTTAGCATAAGACTCTAAATGGAGTGATTTCCTTTAAAGAAGCTCTTTATTTATTTGCATGTCTACACCAAATAAGGTTATTCTTACATTTATGAAGCTAATACAAATTTAGATTTGTATATAAGAGCTGGAGATATAGGTAAGCGATAGAAAATTTATCTTGAATATGAAAGGTCCTGAATTCCATCCCTAATATTGCCAAAAATTAATAATACCAGTCATAGTTTCAGTCTCTCTCATGAATGGCTTAATCTATGCACAGCTTTGACATTCACTTTGAAGATGGTCCTTGCACTCTTAGATTCTCTCTCTCTCTCTCTCTCTCTCTCTCTCTCTCTCTCTCTTTCTTTCTTTCTCACTCCTTCATTTCTTCTTTTCTTCCTTAATTTATTTTTCTTTCTATTTCTCCTTTTTCTCCTTCCTGAAAGAAAGGAAAACAAAACCAGGTAGACTTTCTACTACTGTGGCCTCAGGGTCACAGACCAGCTACACACCTATTCATCAATTATAAAATAAGTGTCAGGTAGTTATTTTATGATATTTTCCAGAAAAGCATAAATTTACATTTTAAGGTAACAACTCTTTTTTTTTTAAATTAGATATTTTATTTATTTACATTTAAAATGTTATCCCCTTTCCCAGTTTCCCCACCCAGAAACTGCCTATCTCATCCTCCCTCCTCTTTGTTCTATGAGAGTGTGCCCAACCCTCCCACCCACTCCAACCTCCCCTGTTTCACATTTACCTACACTGGGGCATAAAGTCTTCATAGGACCAAGGGCCTCTTTTCCAATTGATGCCCAACAAGGCCATCCTCTGCCCCATATACAGCTGGAGCCATGGGTCCCTCCATGTGTACTCCTTGGTTGGTAGTTTAGACCCTCTAGCTCTGGTTGGTTGATATTGTTGTTCTTCCAATGAGGTTGCAAACTCCTTTAACTCCCTCAGTCCTTTCTCTAACTCCTCCATTGAGGACCCCATAATCAGTTCAATGTTGGATGCGAGCATCCACCTCTGTATATGTCAGGCTCTGGCAGAGCATCTCCTCTGCTCCAGACTTAGTCTCCATATTTGCTCCCATGAGAATTTCATTACCCCTTCTAAGAAGGACTGAAGCACTCACACATTGACCTTCCATCTTCTTGAGCTTCATGTGGTTTGTGAATTATATCATGGATATTCTGAGCTTTTAAGCTAACATCCACTTATCAGTGAATAGATATCATGTGTGTTCTTTTGTGACTGAGTTACCTCACTCAGGATATTTTCTAGCTCTATCAATTTGCCTGCAAATTTCATAAAGTTATTGTTTTTAATAGCTGATTAATATTCTATTGTATAAATGTACCACATTCTCTGTATCCATTCCTTTGTTGAGGGATATCTGGGTTTTTTCCAGGTTCTGGCTATTATAAATAAGACTGCTATGAACATAGTGGAGAATGTGTCCTTATTACATGTTGGAGTGTCTTCTAGATATATGCCCAGGAGAGGTATACCTGGGTCCTCAGGTAGTGCTGTGCCCAATTTTCTGAGGAACCACCATACTGATTTTCAGTGTGGTTGTAACAGCTTGCAATCCTATCAGCAATAGAGAAGTGTTCCTCTTTCTCCACATCCTTGCCAGCATCTGCTCTCAACTGAGTTTTTGATCCTAGCCATTCTTCCCGGTATGAGATGGAATCTCAGGCTTGATTTGATTTTCATTTCCCTGATAACTAAGGATGTTGAACATTTCTTTAGGTGCTTCACAGCCTTTCTGTATTGCTCAGTTGTGAATTTGCTGTCTAGCTCTGTTCCCTATTTTTAAATAGGGTTATTTAGTTCTCTGGAGTCTAACTTCTTGAGTTCTTTTATATGCTGGATATTGCCCTCTATCAGATTTAGGATTGGTAAAGATTTTTTTCCCAATCTGTTGGTTGACCTTTTTTCCTATTGATCATGTCCTTTGCCTTACAGAAGATTTGCAATTTTATGAGGTCCCAGCATAAGCCATTGGTGTTCTATTCAGGAAAGTATCCTCTGTGCCCATGAATTCAAGGCCCTTCCCCACTTCCTCTTCTATTAGTTTAAGTGTATCTGGTTTTATGTGGTCATCCTTGATCCACTTGGACTTGAGCTATTTACAAGGAGATAAGAATAGATCAGTTTGCATTCTTCTACATGCTAACTGACAATTGAACCAGCACCATTTGTTGAAAATGCTGTCTTTTTTCCACTGGATGGTTTTAGGTCTTTTATCAAAGATCAAGTGATCATAGTTCTGTGGGTTCATTTAGGGTATTCAGTACTATTCCATTGATCTTCCTGCATGTCTCTGTACCAATGCCATGCAGTTTTTATCATTATTGCTCTGTAGTACAGCTTGAGGTCAGGGATGGTGTTTCCCCAAGATGTTCTTTTATTGTTGAGAATAGTTTTCACTATTCTGGTTTTTTTTTTTTTTTTGTTATTCCAAATGCATTTGCCCTTTCTAACTCTATGAAGAATTGAGTTGGAATTTTGATGGGGATTGCATTGAATTTGTAGATAGCTTTCGGCAAGATAGACATTTTTACTTTATTAATCCTGCCTATCCATGAGCATGGGAGATCTTGCCATCTTCTAAGATCTCTAATTTCTTTCTTCAGACTTGAATTTTTATCATATAGATCTTTCACTTGCTTGGTTAGAGTTATACCAAGGTGTTTAATATTATTTGTGACTATTGTGAAGGGTGTCATTTACCTAATTTCTTTCTCAGCCTGTTTATCCTTTGAGTATAGAAAAGCAATTGAATTTTAGAGCAACTTTTATATCTCTCCACATTGCTGAAGTTGTTTATCAGGTTTAGGAGTTCTCAGGTGGAATTTTTGGGGTCACTTAAGGATAGTATCATATCATCTGCAAATAGTGATATTTCAACTTCTTCCTTTCAAGTTTATATCCCTGTCACCTCCTTTTGTTGTCTAATTGGTCTGGCTAGGACTTCCAGTACCATATTGAATAGGTAGGGAGAGCATTGGCAGCCTTGTCTGGTCCCTGATTTTAGTGGGACTGTTTCAACTTTCTCTCCATTTAGTTTGATGTTGGCTACTGGTTTGTTATATATTCCTTTTACTATGTTTAGGTATGGGCCTTGAATTTCTGATCTTTCCAAGACTTTTAAAATGAAGGGGTGCTGAATTTTTTCCAGTGCTTTCTCAGCATTTAAGGAGATGATCATGTCTTTTTTCCTTTGAGTTTGTTTATATAGTGGATTATATTGATGCATTTCCTTATATTGAACCATCCCTGTATTCCTGGGGTAAAGCCTACTTAATCATGATATATGATCATTTTCATGTGTTCTTGGATTCAGTTTGTGATAATTTTTTTTTTTTTAGTGTTTCTGAATCAATATTCCTAAGGGAAATTGGTCTGAAGTTCTCTTTCTTTTTTTTTTTTTTTTTTTTTTTTTTTTTTTTTTTTTTTTTTTTTTTTTTTTTTTTTTTTTTTTTTTTTTTTTTTTTTTTTTATTTTTTATCTTATATTTTTCTTTTTCCAATTTTTATTAGGCATTTTCTTCATTTACATTTCAAATGCTATCTTGAAAGTCCCCTATACCCTCCCTTCCTGCTCCGCTACCCACCCACTCACACTTCTTGGCCCAGGTGTTCCCCTGTACTGTGGCATAAAAAGTCTGCAAGTCCAAGGGGCCTCTCTTCCTAATGATGGACAACTAGGCCATCTTCTGCTACATATGCAGCTAGAGACACCAGCTCTGCAGGTACTGATTAGTTCATATTGTTGTTCCACCTATAGGGTTGCAGACCCCTTCAGCTCCTTGGGTACTTTCTCTAGCTTCTCCATTGGGGGCCCCATGTTCCTTCCAATAGCTGAACGTGAGCATCCATGAAGTTTTCTTTTTTTTGTTGCGTCTTTGTGTGGTCTAGGTATAAATGTAATTGTGGCTTCATAGAACAAATTGGGTAGTGTTCCTTCTGTTTCTATTTTGTGGAATAATTTGAAGAGGATTAGTATTAGGTCTTCTTTGAAGGTATGATAGAATTCTGCACTAAACACATTTTGTCTTTGGCTTTTTTTTTTTTTTTTTTTTTTTGGTTGGGAGACTTTTAATGACCATTGGTATTTCTTTAGGGGTTATGGAACTTTTTAGGTATTTATTAGATAGTGCTTTAACTTTGTTTACTGATGTGTGTCTAGAAAATTGTCCATTTCATATAAATTCTGTTGAATTTCCTTTTGCGGTAGGATCTGATGATTTTTGCATTTCTTTGGCTTCTGTTGTTATGCCTCCCCTTTCATTTCTGATTTTGTTGATTTGGATACTGTCTCTGTTCCCTCTGTTACCTCTTGTCTGGCTAAGGATTTGTCTATGTTGTTTATTTTCTCAAAGATCCAGCTCCTGCTTTCCTTGATTCTTTGTGTAATTCGTTTTGTTTCTACTTGGTTGATTTCAGCCCTGAGTTTGATTATTCCCTTCCATCTACTTCTCTTGGATGTATTTGCTTCTTTTTGTTCTAGAGATTTGAGGTGTGTTATCAAGTTGCTAGTCTATGTGCTCTCCAGTTTCTTTTGGTAGGTACTTTGAGCTATGAGTTTTCCTCTTAGCATTGCTTTCATTGTGTCCCATAAGTTTTGGTATGGTGTGCCTTCATTTTTATTAAAGTCTAAAAAAGTCTTTAATTTCTTTCTTTATTTCTTCCTTTACCAGGTTATTATTGAGTAGAGTGCTAATATTCAGTTTCAAGGTTTATGTGGGATTTTCATATGTTTTTATGTAATTGAAGACCAGCCTTAGTCTTTGGTGGTCTGTTGGGATGCATGGGATTATTTCATTCTTCTTGTATCTATTGAGGCCTGTCTTGTGACCAATTATATGTTCATCATCATGAGAAATAATTTTAAATCTGAATCTTGCTTTTCTAGTGTGATATTGTATCCAGGACTTGCTATGGTAGGAGAACTGGGTTCACATGATACCAAGTAACCTTGGTTTCTGTTGCTTATATTCTTGTGCTTGCCTGTTTCCATCTGGTTATCTCTAATGTTATCTGTATTCACTGTCTCTAACTGAGGCCTGTCACTCCTGTTATCTTTGTTGTCTCAAAACTCCTCAGAGTCCAGCTATCTCTGTGGTCCTGTTATCATGAGAACATGGGTGTTATGAGCTCCTTGGAGTCAAGTTGCCTCTGGAATTCTGATATCTTGGTGTGTCCAAGCTCCTGAGATCTTGTGATCCTAAGATTCTAAGATCCTGTGCATGTTAGAGTATTTGGGAATCCAGCTTCCTCTCATTGTTGTGGGACTTGTTGCAGAGCTAGAGCCCAAGTTCTGCTCAGGGGACACTGGCTTAGACCAGAATGAATCCATGCAACTGACCAGGTGGGAGTTTCTGCACCCCTGGATTCCCAGAGGTCCCAGTAACTCTTATTGTTGGAAAGAATGTTGTGGCCTCCTCACCTATGATCTTGGGTGTGTTGGAGCACCAGGGAGTCCAGCTTCCTCTGGGTGTTATGGGATTGGGTGTAGATCTTGCACCCAAGTTGTGTTCAGGGCACCAACTCAGACTGGAAGGATAGATAACAACTCTTGACAAACTGCTTTTAGTACAGGCTATGGTACTTGCTGTGTAATTCAGAAAATTCTAGAACACTTTCTTAGTTAGGATTTCTAATGATAACTAAGACCAAATACCATAAACAAAATCAAGTTGAGGGGAAAAGGGTATATTTGGCTTACGCTTCCATATTATAGTTCAATATTGGAGGAAATCAGGATAGGCACTGAAACAGGATCCTGGAGGCAGGAGGAGTGCTACCTACTGGCCTGCTCAGAGTAATTTCTTAATAGAACGCAGGACTATCTGCCCAGGTTTGGTACCACTTACCATGGGCTGGGCCCTCCACTATTGATCACCAATGAAGAAAATGCCTTGCAGCTGGATCTCATGGAAGCATATCATCAACTGAGGCTCCTTCCTCTGTGATGACTCTAGCTTTCGTGAAGTTGACACAGAAAACCAGCCATTACAACCACCAGTGAAAATTTAGTAAGGTATATATTTTCTTTTGAGTTTTGAATATCTGACTGCTTTAGCATTCTCAGTTATACATTTTGTAGAACAATCTTTAACTGACTATACATAATAACTAGCCCTACATTAATATATTATACTTATTCAGATTGATAATTGGCAGCATTTAAAAAAAACCAACTGATGCTACTTAAATTTTTTGATATAATAAATGAGAGTTCATCAATGTAGCCATTATATGAACTCCACTTGTTAATATCTTAGCATCATTAATGCCACATTAAAAAACAGCACAATTTCCTTGGAATGATAGCAAAATTTAATATTAAAAAGTGCTTGAAATCATTGCAAAGAAAATGAAAGTGATAAGCTGATTTTGAACCACATTGTTTGATTTCTAAACAGCCCTGAGAGAACAGAAAAGAGAAAGAAAAACATATCACATTTGAATCCAAAAATAAACAGCCTCATCATACATCAGGGCAAAAAAATATATACAAGTGAACATTAAAATTGCAAATGAGTTGAGGGAAAAATAATTCTGTCTGCTTTTATAAGATTTTGTTTTGTACTGGACTAGGGGAACTTTTTTTTCTACTATAAACTATAATGGATTTTCCATCTCAAGCAGGAACATGGTAGTGAATTAACTTATTTCATGTTGGATTATGAACTAGACATTCTGCTTGAAACATGCTTCTTTTAGAATCATGTAAATGGAATCTAATCAACTTCACTAGTTAAGAGATAAGAAATAGGATTCACAAATGCCAAAGTTTTGCCATGTCTACAGATTCAATTCAATCCCCATCAAAATTCCAACTCAATTCTTCACAGAGTTAGAAAGAGCAATTTGCAAATTCATCTGGAATGACAAAAATCCTAGGATACCAAAAACTATTGTCAACAATAAAAGAACTTCTGGTAGAATCACCATCCCTGACCTCAAGGTGTACTACAGAGCAATTGTGATAAAAACTGCATGATAGTGGTATAGTGACAGACAGGTAGACCAATGGAATAGAATTGAAGATGCAGAAATGAACACACACACCTATGGTCACTTGATCTTTGACAAAGGAGATGAAAAACTCCAGTGGAAAAAAGACAGCATTTTCAACAAATGGTGCTGGTTCAACTGGTGATTAGCATGTAAAAGAATGCAAAGTGATCCATTCTTATCTCCTTCTACAAAGCTCAAATCTAAGTGGATCAAGGAACTCAACATAAAACCAGAGACACTGAAGCTTATAGAGGAGAAAGTGGGGAAGACCCTCGAACATATGGGCACAGGGGAACAATTCCTGAACACAACACCAAGGGTTTTTGCTGTAAGATCAAGTATTAACAAATGGGACCTCATAAAATTGCAAAGCTTCTGTAAGTCAAAAGACACTGTCAATAAGACAATGCAGCCAACAGATTGGTTAGAGATCTTTACCAATCCTACATCTGATAGTGGACTAATATCCAATATATACAAAGAACTCAAGAAGTTAGACTCCAGACAACTAAATAACCATATTAAAAAATAGGTTATAGAGCTAAACAAAGAATTCTCAACTGAGGAATACTAAATGGCTGAGAAACACCTCAAAAAATGTTCAACATCCCTAATCATCAGAGAAATGCAAATCAAAAAACAACCCTGATATTCTACCTCATACCATTCAGAATGACAAAGATAAAAAACTCAGTTGACATCTGATGCTTGTAAGGAACATTCCTCCATTGCTGGTGGGATTGAAAGCTGGTACAACGACACTGGGAATCAGTTTGACAGTTCCTCGGAAAACTGGACAGAGTACTACCAGAGGATCTAGCAATACCACACCTGGCATATAAACAGAAGATGCTCCAGCATGTAATAAGGACAAAATCTCCACTATGTTCATAGCAGCCTTATTTATAATAGCCAGAAACTGGAAAGAACCCAGATGTCCCTCAACAGAAGAAGGGATACAGAAAATGTGGTATATTTACACAATGGATTACTACACAACTATTACAAATGAAATTCTTAGAAAAATCTGTAGAATATCATGCTGTGTGAGATAGCCCAATCACAAGAGAACACACATGATATACACTCACTGATACGTGGATATTAACCCAGAATGTCGGAATACCCAAGATATAAGTTGCAAAACACATCAAACTCAAGAAGAAGGAAGATCAAAGTTTGACAAATTGGATCCTGCATAGAAGGGAGAATAAAATACCCATGGAAGGAGTTACAGAGACAAAGTGTGAAGCAGAAACTGAACTAGTGACCATTCTGTGACTTTTTTTTTTTTTTTTTTTTGCGTCTTTGGTTTTTTTTTTTTTTCTCTTTATTAGATATTTTCTTCATTTACATTTCACATGTTATCCAGAAATTTTCCCTTACCCTCCCGCGTCCCCGCCCTGCTCCCCTACCCACCCCCTCTCACGTAATGGCCCTGGCATTCCCCTGTTCTGGGGCAATATAGAGTCTGTATGACCAAGGGGCCTCTCCTCCCAATGATGGCCAACTAGGCCATCTTCTTCCATATATGCAGCTAGAGACATGAGCGCAGGGGGAACTAGTTAGTTCATGNGTACTATGTCCAATTTTCTGAGGTACCGCCAGACTGATTTCCAGAGTGGTTGAACAAGCTTGCAGTCCCACCAACAGTGGAGGAGTGTTCCCCTTTCTCCACATCCACGCCAGCATCTGCTGTCACCTGATTTTTTGATCTTAGCCATTCTGACTGGTGTGAGGTGGAATCTCAGGGTTGTTTTGATTTGCATTTCCCTAATGATTAAGGATGTTGAACATTTTTTTCAGGTGCTTCTCAGCCATTCGGTATTCCTCAGTTGAGAATTCTTTAACTCTGTGCCCCACTTTTTAATGGGGATATTTGATTTTCTGGTGTCCACCTTCTTGAGTTCTTTATATATATTGGCTATCAGTCCCCTATCCGATTTAGGATTGGTAAAGTGTAGGAAGCCGCACCTGGGCCTCCCCAGCAAACGCCTCCGAGAAGCCCCGGGCTCCGAGAGGCCCTGCCTCCTGGGATCCCCGGGCTCTGAGAGGCCCCGCCTCCGAGAAGCCCCGGGCTCTGAGAGGCTCCGCCTCCAGGGATCCCGGAGCCCCGACCGAGGCAGGCAGCGAAAGCCGCCGTGCGAGCCCCAACCAAGGCAGGCAGCGAAAGCCGCCACATGAGCCCCGACCGAGGCAGCGAAAGCCACCGCGCGAGCCCCGACCATGGTGAAGCTGCCGGAGCCCTGACAGGCGAAGCCGCCTGAGCTCCGGGAAAGCCTGTGGCTCCGCCCCATTACAAGATGGCACAGGGCCGGCAGGCTGCCAGGGAGGAGAGCCTAGTGCGCATGCACAGCTCTCTCCTCAGGCCCCCCTCAGGCAGTAGCCCCTCCCAAAGAGAAATATGCTAATGAGGCACTGCTTGTAGTACCAATGCAGGGAAAATATGCTAATGGCTGTGGCTTGTGGCACCAATGAATGGGCCACATGCAAATGAGGTATGGCTTGGTGCACCAATCAGTAACCACTATGACACCCCTCCCCCTTCCCTGGGAGTGGATAAAAGCAGCAGCTCTGCTGCTGTCCAGGGTCCCGAGAATCTACAAGCAAGGTGCTCCAGAATAAAGCTGACTGAGAAGATCCCGCTGGTGGCGTGTCTTTCTTGCTGGTCTACGGAGGCAGGGAGGCGTGCCGCAGTAAAGATCCTTTCCCAATCTGGTGGTGGCCCTTTTGTCATGTTGACAGTATCTTTTGCCTTACAGAAGCTTTGCAACTTTATGAGGTCCCATTTGTCAATTCTCGCTCTTACAGCACAAGCCATTGCTGTTCTATTCAGGAATTTTTCCCCAGTGCCCATATCTTCGAGGCTTTTCCCCACTTTCTCCTCTATAAGTTTCAGTGGAGATACATCCCACAAACAACCACCAAACCCAGACATTATTATGGATGCCAGTAAGTGCTTGCTGACAGTAGCCTGATATAGCTGTCTCCTGAGAGGTGCTGTCAGTGCCTGACAAATACAGAAGTGGATGCTCACAGCCATCCATTGGATGGAGCACAAGGTCCCCAATGAAGGAGCTAGAGAAGGAAGCCAAGGAGCTGAAGAAGTTTGCAGCCCCATAGGAGGAACAAAAATATGGACTAATCAGTACCCCCCAGAGCTCCCTGGGACTAAACCACCTACCAAAGAGAACACATGGTGGGACTCATGGCTCTATCTGCATATGTATCAGAGGATGGCCTACTTGGTCATCAATGGGAGGAGAGGCCCTTGGTCCTGTGATGGTGCTATGTTCCAGTATAGGAGAATGTCAGGGCCAGGAAGGGGGTGTGGGTGGATTGGTGAGCAGGCAGAGGGGGAGGAGATGGGGGCTTTTGGAGGGGAAACTAAGAAAGGGGATAACATTTGAAATGTAAATAAAGAAAATATGTTAAAAAAGAAAACAAACAAACAAACAAAAAAGAAAAAAAATGGGTCTATACCAATTTCATTGGCTGTAGTATCAAAACTCAACCATACTTCCTTTTAGTTTCTCCAGAGCCATAAGTGGAGCCAAGCCACAGTGCTTGTTGTGGGGGACAAATGAAAATACTGAGTGGATAAAAGTACTTAAATATTGATACAATGCCAAGTTTTTGCTAAATCCTATCATTAAAACTCTGGGCTATGATGGATGAATTGGGGAGGTTTTAAGCCTATGGATAAATATATCTCTTAGTATCAATTATATTTTATCCAGAAACCAACCACCTGGGAAGTCCAAGAAGACTGGGCTATGTGTATTACTTGAAACAGTTGAAATGGTCAATTAAATGGCCTAGCCTATCTTCATTCAAAAATCTACTATGTTCATTAAGATCAGATGTAGCCTTAAGGAGTCCCAGAGCTGGGAAGTAGAGATTGGGATGGTGGAGTGAATTTACTTTGTTTGCGCCTCTTTAAGCTCATTTAGTGGCAAGACATAGGCAACATGGGTCCACATTCCATTTTTCTTAAGGCAGTGAGAAACCCAAAGAGAAAACTTCAAAATCTGTTATAGCACTAGATAGGGTAGCACATTAGCAGTAACCCCAGCATTTGATAGGCAGAGAGAAGACGATCTTGAGTTTCATAACAACTTATGTAACATAATGAGACCTTATCTCAGAAACAAAAACAGAACCAACTAAAACAAACAACCAAATACACAACAAAGTAAGTATGTTACCCTCTTCAAGATATCAATGATAATGGGAGATAATGCCATTAAATTGGTCTTTATCCCTGTCTTACTCAGGGTTTCTATTCCTGCACAAACATCATGACCAAGAAGCAAGTTGTGGGGGAAAGGGTTTATTGGGCTTATACTTCCATACTGCTGTCCATTACCAAGGAAGTCAGGACTGGAACTCAAGCAGGTCAGGAAGCAGGAGCTGATGCAGAGGCCATGGAGGGATGTTCCTTACTGGCTTGCTTCCCCTGGCTTTCTCAGCCTACTCTTTTATAGAACCTAAGAGTGCCAGCCCAGAGATGGTCCCACCCACAAGGGGCCCTTGATCACTAATTGAGAAAATGCCTCACAGCTAGATCTCATGGAGGCATTTCCCCAACTGAAGCTCCTTTCTCTGTGATAACCCAGCTGTGTCAAGTTGACACAAAAACTAGCCAGTACAATTGACCCATGTCAACTTGACACACAAATATATCACTAGTAAGCCTCAACCCTTAGTTCTTACCCATCCCCAAGATCTTAAATAACTTAAAAATCTCACAGTCTTTACATACTAAAAGTTCAATCCTTTAAAAATATCTAATATCTTTTAAAATCCAGAAGAATCTTTTTACAATAAATAGTCTCTTAACTGTGGGCTCCACTAAAATACTTCCTTCAAGAGTGAAAAAATCAGGGCACAATCACAATCAAAAGCAAAAATCAATCTCCAACTTTCCAATGTCTGGGATCCAACTGACGATCTTCTGGGCTCCTCCAAGGGCTTGGATCACTTCTCCAGCCATGCCCTTTGTAGCACACACATTGTCCTCTAGGCTCCAGATGCCTGTACTCCATTGCTGCTGCTGTTCTTGGTGGTCATCTCATGGTACTGGCATCTCCAAAATGCTTCTGTCTTCCATTATAACTAGGCTTCAACACTAGCCTCTCATAGGCCCTCTTCATGGTGCCGAGCCTCAACTCCTTTGCATGACCCCTTCAGTCCTGGGCCATCAATTGCAACTGAGGTTGCACCTTCACCAGTGGCCTTCTATGGCCTCACACAGTGCTTCCATGGCCTCAGCTGCTCTGCATGACTCCTTCATGCCTCTAAAACCAGTACCACCTAGGTAACTCTTACACATTACCAAGTCCAGTCACAGCACAAGGTACAACCATGGCTATCTCTGGAACACAGCCTCCTTGTTCTTTCAGGAAACATTTCCCAGAAGATGTCACCTCAATGATGCTGGTCTCTTCTTATTCACCGCTAATTTCTTAGCTCCAGCTCACCAGCATCAATAGTCCCAGTAATGCCAAGTTTTTGCTTTAGTAGTTCTGGTATCTTGTTAATCACAGCTGATTCTTCAGCCCCAGCTAACCAGAACCACAGAATCTTCACAATCAAAGTAACAATGGCCCTGAAAAGAGTCTTTAATTTTCCCTCTGAAATTTCACAAGCCAGGCCTCTATCTTCTGCACCACTCTCATCATTATCTTCCAAGCTCCTACACAACATCTGACAAAGCTCTTAACATAGAATGGATCTTCTAGCCCAAAGTTCCAAATTCTTTCCACAGTCCTCCCCAAAACATGTTCAGGTTGTCAGAGGAATACCCCACTCTGCTGGTACCAATTTGTCTTAGTCAGGGTTTCTATTCCTGCACAAACATCATGACCAAGAAGCAAGTTGGGGAGGAAAGGTTTTATTGGGCTTACACTTCCATACTGCTGGTACCAATTTGTCTTATTCAGTGTTTCTATTCCTGCACAAACATCATGACCAAGAAGCAAGTTGAGGAGGAAAGGGTTTATTAGGCTTACACTTCCATACTGCTGTTCTTCACCAAGGAAGTCAGGACTGGAACTTAAGCAGGTCAGGAAGCAGGAGCTGATGCAGAAACCATGGAGGGATGTTCCTTACTGGCTTTCTTCCCCTGGCTTGCTCTCTTATAGAACCCAAGACTGCCAGCCCAGAGATGGTCCCACCCACAAGTGGCCCTTGATCACTAATTGAGAAAATGCCTCACAAGTAGATCTCATGGAGGCATTTCCCCAACTGAAGCTCCTTTCTATGTGATAACACAGCTGTGTCAAGTTGACACAAAAACTAGCCAGTACAATCCCCTTCTTGTTTCGTGAGACAAAATCTCAGGCTAACATTGAGTTTGTATTTCTTCTGGCTCAACTTCCAAATTCCTAGGATTACAGCCCCATGCCAGTACAATGGGCTTCTTACTTTAAGAACATCAAAATTTCAGAATGGTGGAGGCCAATGGAATACTTTTATTCAGTAGAGGCAAAGTAGATTCGGTAACACAAAATGCATGGGTGGTAGAGTCAGAGTGACAATAAGTCTTGACAATATAAGAATTGTAGAGATTCACACTTTGCACAGGTCAGCTCACAGACCACAAAGGGTCTCTCAAACCCAGCCTGCTCAGGTCAGCTCAAGGACTGCAAAGGGTGAGTGAGCAAACAGCTGAGCAGTGCACCTTTTGCAACAGACCCAGCTTGGGGCTCTAGACACCCAGTCTCCCTCCCCTCCGAAGGAGAGTTCTCCCTCCACCTGGGCGGGCTTTCCCTGCCTGAACTTGTGAGAGAGCCATCTTGGGTCCCAGGTTGCTCAGAATCCAGTCTGTTCAGATCAGCTCATGGACAACAAAGGGCTCCACAGAGACCAGTCTGTGCAGGAGAGTGTGCAGAGCACAGAGGCAACACATCTTCTAGGAAAGGCCCTATATAGGGTCTTCAAATTTACCCTAAAAGGCAGATTTGAACACCAAAACTCCTTGCACCTTACCTGCAAGAGGAGAGCTTGCCTGCTGAGACTACTCTGACCACTGAGATTCAGGAGAGATCTGGGCTCCCTGGTCTGCTGACAGAGGCCAACAGAGGCACAGGAGGAACAAGCTCCAACCAGAGACAACTATAACAACCAACTCCAGAGATTACCAGAGGGCGAAAGGCAAACATAAGAATCTTAATAACAGAAACCAAGACCACTCACCTTCATCAGAACCCAGCACTCCCACTTCAGCTAGTCCTGGATACCCCAACACACCCGAAAAGCAAGACTCAGATTTAAAATCATATCTCATGGTGCTGGTAGAGGACATGAAGAAGGACATTGAGAAGGACATGAATAACTCACTTAAAGAAATGCAGGAGAACAATGCTAAAGAGGTAAAAGTACTTAAAGAGGAAACACAAAAATTCTTTAAAGAACTACAGGGAAACACAACCAAACAGGTAATAGAATTGAACAAAATCATCAAGGACCTAAAAAGGGAAATAGAAATAATAAAGAAAACCCAAAGTGAGACTACTTTGGAGATAGAAACACTAGGAAAGAAATCAGGAACCATAAATGTGAGCATCAGCAACAGAATATAACAGATGGAAGAGAGAATCTCAGGTGCAGAAGATTCTATAGAGAACATGGGCACAACAATCAAATAAAATGCAAAATGCAAAAAGATCCTAACTCAAAACATCCAGGAAATCCAGGACACAATGAGAAAACCAAACCTACGGATAATAGGAGTAGATGAAAAAGAAGATTTTTCAACTTAAAGGGCCAGCAAATATTTTCAACAAAATAATAGAAGAAAACTTTCCAAACCTAAAGAAAGAGATGCCCATGAATATACAAGAAGCCTAAAGAACTCCAAATAGACTGGACCAGAAAAGAAATTCCTCCTGACACATACTTATCAAAACAACAAATGCACTAAATAAAGATAGAATATTAAAAGCAGTAAGGGAAAAAGGTCAAGTAACATATAAAGGCAGGCCTATCAAAATTACACCAGACTTCTCACCTGAGACTATGAAAGCCAGAAGTTCCTGGACAGATGTTATTCAGACCCTAAAAGAACACAAATGCCAACCTAGGTTACTATATCCAGCAAAATTCTCAATTAATATAGATGGAGAAATCAAAGTATTCCATGATAAAACCAAATTCACACAATATCTTTCCATGAATCCAGCCCTTCAAAGGATAATAAAGGGAAACCATCAAAACAAGGATGGAAACTACACCCTAGAAACAACAAAAAAGTAATCCTTCAACAAACCTAAAAGAAGACAGCCACAAGAACAGAATGGCAACCTTAACAACAAATATAACAGGAAGCAACAACTACTTTTCTTTACTATCTCTTAACATGAATGGACTCAATTCCCCAATAAAACGACATAGACTAATAGACTGGCCACACACACAGGACCCAACATTTTGCTGCTTACAGGAAACGCACCTTAGGGAAAAAGACAGAAACTACCTTAGGGTGAAAGGCTGGAAAACAGTTTTCCAAGCAAATGGTCCGAATCAAAAATCTGGAATAGCCATTCTAATATCAGATAAAATTGACTTTCAACCCAAAGTTATAAAAAAAGACAAGGAGGGGCACTTCATACTCATCAAAGGTAAAATCAACCAAGATGAACTCTCAATTCTGAATAGCAATGCTCCAAATACAAGGGCAGCCACATTCATTAAAGAAACTGTAGTAAAGCTCAAAGCACACATTACACCTCACACAATAATAGTGGGAGACTTCAACTCCCCACTCTCACCAATGGATAAATCCTGGAAACAGTAA
Organism: Mus minutoides; assembly: GCA_902729485.2. NCBI lineage: Eukaryota > Metazoa > Chordata > Mammalia > Rodentia > Muridae > Mus > Mus minutoides. The sequence continues at coordinate 40,768 of LR750561.1, read as the reverse complement.
CTAAACAGAGACACATGGACACTAACAGAAGTCATGAAACAAATGGATTTAACAGATATCTACAAAACATTTTATCCTAAAACAAAAGGATATACCTTCTTCTCAGTGCCACATGGTACCTCTTCCAAAATTGACCATATAATTGGTCACAAAACAAGCCTCCACAGATACAAAAATATTGAAATTATCCCATGCATCCTATCTGACCACCATGGACTAAGGCTGACCTTTAACAACAACATAAATAATAGAAAGTGAACATTCTCATGGAAAATGAACAACACTCTACTCAATGATTCCTTAGTCAAGAATGAAATAAAGAAAGAAATTAAAGACTTTCTAGAGTTTAATGAAAATGAAGCCACAACATAGCCAAACTTATGGGAGAGAATGAAAGCAGTCCTAAGAGGAAAACTCATTGCCCTGAGTGCCTCCAAAAGAAACTACAGAGAGCATACATTAGGAACTTGAAAGCACACCTAGAAGCTCTAGAACTAAAGGAGGCAAATTCACCCAAGAGGAGCAGATGGCAGGAAATAATCAAACTCAGGGCAGAAATCAACCAAGTAGAAACAAAAAGAACTATTCAAAGAATCAACCAAACCAGGAGCTGGATCTTCGAGAAAATCAACAAGATAGATAAACCCTTAGCCAGACTCACTAGAGAGCACAGGGACAGTATCTTAATTAACAAAATCAGAAATGAAAAAGGAGACATAACAACAGAACCTGAGGAAATCCAAAGGATCATCCAATCCTACTACAAAAGGCTATACTCAACAAAGCTAGAAAACCTGGATGAAATGGACAATTTCCTAGACAGATACCAGGTACCAAAGTTAAGCCAGGATCAGATTAATGATCTAAACAGTCCCATTTCCCCTAAAGAAATAGAAGCAGTCATCAATAGTCTCCCAACCAAAAAAAGCACAGGACCAGATAAGTTTAGTGCAGAGTTCTATCAGACCTTCAAAGAAGACCTAATTCCAACTCTCCTCAAAAATTCCACAAAATAGAGACAGAAGGTACTCTACCCAACTCATTCTATGAAGCCACAATTACTCTGATACCTAAACCACACAAAGATCCAACAAAGAAAGAGAACTTCAGACCAATTTCCCTCATGAATATCAATGCAAAAATACTCAATAAAATCCTCGCAAGCTGCATCCAAGAACACATCAAACGATCATCCACCATGACCAAGTAGGCTTCATCCCAGGAATGCAGGGATGGTTTAATATAAGGAAATGCATCAACATAATCCACTATATAAACAGACTCAAAGAGAAAAACTACATGATCATCTCATTAGATGCTGAGAAAGCATTTGACAAATCCAACACCCTTTCATGATAAAAGTCTTAGAAAGATCAGGAATTCAAGGGCCATACCTAAACATAATAAAAGCAATATACAGCAGAGCAGTAGCCAACATCAAAGTGAATGGAGAGAAGCTGGAAGCAATCCCATTAACATCAGGGACTAGACAAGGCTGCCCTCTTTCACCATACCTATTTAACATAGTATTGAAGTAATAGCGAGAGCAATTCGACAAGGGGATACAAGAGATTAAGGGGATACAAATTGGAAAGGAAGAAGTTAAAATATCACTATTTGCAGATGATATGATAGTATATGTTCGGGACCCCAAAAATTCCACCAGAGAACTCCTAAACCTGATAAACAGCTTCAGTGCAGTAGCTGGATATAAAATTAACTCAAACAAATCAATGGCCTTCCTTTACCCAAAGGATAAAAGGGCTAAGAAAGAAATTAGGGAAACAACACCCTTCACAATAGTCACAAATACTATAAAATACCTTGGTGTGACTCTAAGTAAAAAAGTGAAAGATCTTTATGACAAGAACTTCAAGTCTCTGAAGAAAGAAATTGAAGAAGATCTCAGAAGATGGAAAGATCTCCCATGCTCATGGATTGGCAGGATTAATAGAGTCAAAATGGCTATCCTGCCGAAAGCAATCTACAGATTCAACGCAATCCCCATCAAAATTCCAACTCAATTCTTCACTGAGATAGAAAGGGCAATATACAAATTCATCTGGATCAATAAAAAACCAAGGATAGAAGAAACTATTCTCAACAATAAAAGAACCTCTGGGGGAATCACTATGCCTGACATTAAGCTGTACTACAGAACAACTGTGATAGAAACTGCGTGGTACTGGTACAGCAACAGACAGATAGATCAATGGAATAGAACTGAAGACCCTGAAATGAATCCACACACCTATGGTCACTTGATCTTTAACAAGGGAGATAAACCATCCAGTGGGAAAAGGACAGCATTTTAAACAAATGGTGGTGGCACAACTGGCTGTTAGCATGTAAAAGAATGTGAATTGATCCATTCTTATTTCCCTGTACAAAGCTTAAGTCTAAGTGGATCAAAAACCTCCACATAAAACCAGAAACACTGAAATTTATAGAGGAGAAAGTGGGGAAAACCCTTGAAGATATGAGCACAGGGAAAAGATTCCTAAAAAGAACAGCAATGGCCTGTGCAGTAAGATCAAGAATTGACAAATGGGACCTTATAACATTGCAAAGTTTCTATAAAGCAAAAGACACAGTCAGCAAGACAAAAAGGCCACCAATAGATTGGGAAAGGATTTTTACCAATCCTAATCTGATAGGGGACTAATGTCCAACATGTACAAAGAGCTAAAGGAGCTGGACTCCAGAAAAACGAATAACCCCATTAAAAAATGGGGTGCAGAGCTAAACAAGGAATTCTCAACTGAGGAATTCCGAATTGCTGAGAAACATCTGAAAAAATGTTCAACATCCCTACTCATTAGGAAAATGCAAATCAAAACAACACTGAGATTCCACCTCACACCAGTCAGAATGGCTAAGATCAAAAATTCAGGTGATAGCAAATGCTGGAGAGGATGTGGAAAAAGAGGAACAGTCCTCCATTGCTGGTGGGATTGCAAGCTTGTACAACCACTCTTGAAGTCAGTCTGGCATTTTCTCAGAAAATTGGACATAGTACTACCGAAAGGTCCTGCAATACCTCTCCTGGGCATATACCCAGAAAATGTTCCAACTGGTAAAAAGGACACATTCTACTATGTTCATAGCAGCCTTATTTATAATAGCCAGAAGTTGAAAAGAACTCAGATGTCCCTCAACAGAGGAATGGATACAGAAAATGTGGTACATTTACACAATGCATTATTACTCTATTATTAAAACCAATGAATTTATGAAATTCTTGGGCAAATGGATGTATCTAGAGGATATAATCCTTAGTGAGGTAACCCAATCACAAAAGAAGTCATTGGATATGCGCTCACTGATAAATGGATATTAGCCCAGAAACTTAGAATATTCAAGATACAATTTGCAAAACACAAGAGAAACCAGAAGGTATACCAGCGTGTGGATACTTCATTCCTCCTTTGAACAGGAAACAAAATACCCATGAAATGAGTTACAGAGACAAAGTTTAGAGCTAAGATGAATGGATAGACCATACAGAGACTACCCTACCAGGGGGGGTCCATCCCAAAATCAGTCACTAAACACGATTGTATAGGACAGCAAGTGTCTACTTAAGGAACCCTGATATAGCTGTCTCGTACAGAAGTGGATGCTCACAGTCATCTATATAATGGAACACAGGGCCCACAATGTAGAAGCTAGAGATAGAACCCCAGGAGCTGAAGGGGTCTGGAACCCTAGAAGAGGAACAACAATATGAACTAACCAGAACCTCCAGAACTCATGTCTCTAGCTCCACATGTAGCCGAAGATGGCCTAATCGGCCATCATTGGGAGGAGTGGTCCCTTGGTATTGCAATCTTCATATACCCCAATACAGGGGAACACTAGGGCCAAGAAGTGGGAGTGGGTGGGCAGGGGAACAGGGTGGGGGGAGGGGGAAGGGAACTTTTGGATAGCATTTGAAATGTAAATTAAGAAAATATCTAATAAAAATATTGAAAAAAAAAAAAGAATTGTAGAGATTCACTATCTATCTCAGTGTTCTTAGTACTGTAATGAAACACACTTCAAGTTTGCCATGATCGAATTCTGAGGCAAGAGACCATGATGGAATTTTTTAGAGCATGCTTTTGGAATCCATCCTTATGGGGAATTAAATGGATTTGATTTATTATCTCGATAACATTTTTAGGCAGAGGAAGCTTAGATAGGCCATAATAGTCTTATGATTTTGGCAAGGTTATACATCTTTCATGTTCCTGTAAAAACCAATCACTGACTGCAGGCTAGCCTGTACTCATTAACAGACATGACTTTGCTCAAGGCAGTTTTTAATATGGCCTATCCAAGTCTCAAAGAGGAACATTGTTAAATACTGGCAATAATTCCAACAACAGGAGGTCCGACCTTATGCGAAAGCTTGATCTTGAGAGAGGTACCCATAGTATCTACACTACTTCCACAGTATTGTAGGACTTGTATAATTAGGGATGCATGAAATAAAAACTTAAGTGTTCTTTGGGAAGTCAGTTGTGTTGGATGGTGTTTTGCTGAGGCAAACACATGAAGGAGTGTTTTTCTGAAGTGGACACAGGTGAAAGGCTAAGGCAGACTTGAAGACATATTTCACTGAAAGCAGACATAAGTGAAAGGATGTTCTAAAGCAAGCACATGAAAGAACATGTGATGAAGGATTCTTCACTAATGGCATGACACACATATATTGGTCTGCCTTACATTGCTTGGTTGTGCTGCATTTGTTGGGACTCCATAGAAAGAAAATTGCCAAAAATCTTCTGGTGATGTGTTGCAGTTCCTTGCTGCTTCCTTGGACTTGTATTGATTGACAGAGTGATGTGAGAGGTTTGCATTTACACTACCTTCTTGCAATCACGAAGAACCAGATCAGTGTTTTGAATGGGTGGTCTTACCCCAAGGTATGGCCAATAGCCCTACAATGTGTCAACTTTATATTGGGGCTGTTATCAATCCAATTAGGAAGAAATTTTCTCAGCTGAGGTGCATTCATTACACGGATGACATTCTGCTTTGTTCAAAAACAGCAGAGTGTCTTGAAAGTGCTTATACAGAGCTTTGTCAGCTGTTGGAAAAGAAAGGATTATTTATAGCACCTGAGAAGGTGCAAAAGGGACAGGTCATGGATTATTTAGGAGCCAAAGTAGGAACAAAACAGATAGTGCCACAAAAGGTAGAGTTTAGAAAGGATAAATTGAAAACTTTAAATGATTTCCAGAGATTATTGGGTGACATTAATTGGGTTCAATGTTACCTGAAGATGCCAAATTATGAATTAAAACCTTTATACAGTATTCTAATAGGTGATTCAGCTCTTGATTCCCCTCGGCAACTAACATTGGAGGGGAGAGCAGCATTGCAGAAGGTAGAGGAGAGGTTGCAATCTGCGTTTTTGCAGCGATGGCAAGAAGAAACACCTATAATTTTGTGTATCCTTGCCACTTATGGACAGCCTACTGGAATTTTATGGCAGGAAGGACCATTATTGTGGATTCACCCTAAAATTTCTTCTGGAAAATCTATTGAACACTATCCCTCGGCTGTCGCTGCACTGGCACTCTTAGGAGTTCACAATGCCTGCAGCATTTTGGTTGCTCACCTGCTACAATTGTAACTCCTTATTCTAAACAGCAAGTGATGGTGTTGGCTGGCACTGTAGACGATTGGGCTATTTTACAGTGCAGCTTTGATGGAACTATTGACAACCATTATCCAAAACATCCATTACTATCTCTATTTAAAGAACATCCTGTAGTATTTCCTAAACTTACCTCCGTTTTGCCTATTCGTGGAGCTCCTAATATCTTTACTGATGGTTCCAAAACAGGATGTGGAGCTTATATAATAGGCACAGGAGAGCCAATTTTATGCCAATTTCAGCCTGGCTCTCCTCAAACTGTAGAATTACAAATTGTGGTCGAGGTGTTTAAGAGATGCAGCTTTGCCTTTAATCTAATATCTGATTCCAGTTATGTGGTAAATGCAGTGAGGATCTTGGAAATAGCGGTACCAGTAAAAAATAGCAGCCCGGTGGGTACCATTTTATTGGCATTGCAAAATTTGATTTGGAAACGGTCTCAAAAATTTTATGTTTAGCATATTAGAGCTCATACTGGGCTGCCAGGACCACTAAGTGAAAGTAATAATAAGGTAGATAAGTGGTCTAAGATGGAATGTATCTTTTTTACTACAAATATAGAACAGGCTAGAACATTCCATCAGTCATTCCATGTCAAAGCAAAAACTTTACAACAGAAATTTTGGCTCTCCTGAGCTGATGCTAAACAAATTATCTTGGATTGTCCTCAGTGTGTGATACATATGCACCCGCATCATGTAGGTGTAAATCCAAAAGGATTGCTGTCACTTAAGATCTGGCAGATGGATGTATGTTTCCATTGATACTTGTTCAGAAATCATTCATGCAACCCCTTTGCCTGGTGAGAAGGCTCACAATGTCATTGGACATTGCTTAGAAGCTTGGGCTGCCTGGGGAAAGCCTCAGCAGCTCAGAACTGACAATGGACCAGCTTATACGGCACACTCTTTTGAATTTTTCTGCAAACAAATGGATGTCATTTGTAGTCATGGACTGCCATATAATCCACAGGGCCAAGACATTGTGGAGCGCACCCATCGCACTTTAGAGGAGTGCTTACAAAAACAAAAAGGGGGAATAGGCCAAGGCCGTAGCCCCAAAGAAAGAATATCTTTAGCACTATATACTTTAATATTTTTGAATTTGGATGTACATGGCCAATCAGCAGCTGACAAGCATAGTGTGGGGCGTGCACCCCCTCTAGAATGAGTTAAATGGAAAGACATCTTAACGGGTCTGTGGCAAGGATCCGATCCCATGCTGACATGGGCACGAGGTGCTGTTTGTATTTTCCCACAGGACCAACAAGATCTGGTGTGGGTGCCTGAACGGCTGGTGAAGAAGGTAAAGAATGAAGATGGCCCCAGTGACTCCAAGTGGATTGTTAAGCTTGACAAGCCTGCAACTCTATAATCAAGAAGTCATCAGCGCAGAGTCTACAAGCAGTGCCCCATCTGGGAACTGGGCAGGCATAGGAGCTTTAGCCTTAGGCCTGGTCCTGGTCTCTGTCAGTAGCCTGTGGTGTCTCTGCGAAATGACCCAGGTTCATAGAAAAGGAGATCTTACTATGCTGACTGATGCCACTATTGCCATGGAGGTTAGCCAGTCCCCCCAAGTTTGGCTTGCTGCAATTAAGCAGTGATGTTTGCCTTGTGAGTGTGCTTTCTCCTATCAGCTACGATTGCTAAGGTCCCAAAGGTTAAGGCTCAGGCAGGCTATTGCCTAAAACTGGTGCCACACCAACAGGGGATACCAGCTTACCCTGGGTCTTAGTAGGCTTGTGCTTCGTGAGTACTCAGTGATGGGCTTGATGGCCTGGCCTAGAAATGATCTGACCTAAAGCATAAGATTTGGAGAGCTGGTTGCCACTCGTTCATATAAAATAAAAAAGGGGGGGGGGGCTGTAGGGATCCATTCAACCTCTCCTTAAAGACAGCACTGACCGCCTCAGCTGTACTGGCATAAACAACTCTTAATTGGCATTAGGCTGCGTCAGCTGTTTTTTGATCTGGTGCCCAAGACCACCTGGTGTATGAGCAAGAGCCACAGGGCAGCTCGGTGATTGGCCAGGACAGGGTTTAATTGGCTGCTCCTGGGGAGGCGCAGGGCCATTCCACCATTTTGCTACTTTACATTTTCCTGAGTAAACCATCCTGAGAAGAAACCTGGTTGTCCTGCATCTTATTCCCTGCTGGGCGGGGACGGCGCGACACTTAGCTATGCAATCTCAGATCTTGTCAGGGTATATATAGAACTATATTTATACTCACACATGGCACAAATTTGCTGTAAGCTATGTGATTGCATTAAGTATTCTGTTTTCTAAATTATTTCAGAGGAAAAGCTTCCAAAACAACCCCTTTATGGTTGTTGTGGACATCTTTGCAAGTGTACCTGTCAAAACAGCTTGTCTCAAACCCTTTGACTCTTTAGCTTTGTATGAGGAACAAATGAGAGCTAATGAGAGAGAGAGAGAGAGAGAGAGAGAGAGACAGAGAGGGAGAGACAGAGAGAGAAAAAAGAGAGAGAGACAGACAGACACACATACAGAGACAGAGAGATAGAGAGAGAAAGAGAGAGAGAATTTAGAAATTCACCTAAAGAAAGGCCATGAAGTTTTGAAAGCAAGATCATTTCACATTGCTTCTTAAAAAATCCATGAAGATACTCTAATTAAACTGAGCAGCTGATGTATTTTCCTGCATTTGTAAGATGAACAGTGAGAAAATATCCAGTAGTATCTTTGCCCTTGACTATCAAAGGACTTATCAGAGAAGGCAAAGAGAATGTTATAGATGACACTAAGGGATAGGAATGAGGAATTTATCAGGGGAGTTGGACTTATTTCCATGATTCAGTGAGCAAATTTATGAGCAAGAAACCGAGAGAATGAAAAATAATTTGCTAGTGCCTGAGATGGCATGGGGAATAGAGGAACAATTATATATATATACATATATATATATATATATATATATATATATATAATATATATATATATATATATATATATGTATGGGGGGTGTCTGTGTGAGACATATTTTCTAAGAAAAGAAACAACAAGTGAAGCTAGCTCCACTGGTGACATCACCAAATGATCACTAGGGAATTTGATCCAATTCGCTTTCCTTGTATACTTCTAGGTATTTCTAAAATTTGATTCTTAGAAGTGATTCATTATAAATCACTTAGTGATTATATTTTGTAGCCAAAAAGTCTGCTGCACAGCAAATTTGGGGCTGTAATCTTTTTTTTTTCTTTTTTTAATAGATATTATCTTAATTTACATTTCAAATGCTATCCCTAAAGTTCCATCTACCCTTCCCCCGCCCTGTTCCCCTACCCACCCACTCCCACTTCTTGGCCCTGGTGTTCCCCTGTATTGGGGCATATAAAGTTTGCAATACCAAGGGGCCTCTCTTCCCAATGATGGCCGACCAGGCCATCTTCTGCTACATATGCAGCTAGAGACACGAGCTCTTGGAGTTCTGATTAGTTCATATTGTTGTTCCACCTATAGGGTTGCAGACCCTTTCAGCTACTTGGATACATTCTCTAGCTCCTCCCTTCTGAGCCCTGTGTTCCATCCTATAGATGACTGTGAGCATCCACTTATGTATTTGCCAGGCACTGGCATACAAGACAGCTATATCAGGGTCCCTTCAGCAAACTCTTACAGTCCTATGCAATAGTGTCTGAGTTTGGTGACTGATTATGGGATGGATCACCAAGTGGGATAGTCTCTGGATAGTCCATCCTTTCAAATTAGCTCTAAACTTTGTCTCTGTAACTCCTTTCATGGATATTTTGTTCCCTATTCTAAGGCATAATGAAGTATCCACACACAGTTCTTCCTTCTTCTGGATTTTCTTGTGTTTTGCTAATTGTATCTTGGGTATTCAAAGTTTCTGGGCTAATACCCACTTATCAGTGAGTGCATATCTAATGACTTCTTTTGTGATTTGGTTACCTCACTAAGGATGATATCCTCCAGATATATCAATTTGCCCAAGAATTTCATAAATTCATTGGTTTTAATAACAGAGTAATAATGCATTGTGTAAATGTACCACATTTTCTGTGTCCATTCCTCTGTTGAGGGACATCTGGGTTCTTTCCAGCTTCTGGCTATTATACATAAGGCTGCTATGAACATAGTGGAGCATGTGCTCTTATTACCAGTTGAAACATCTTCTGGGTATATGCCCAAAAGTGGTATTGCTGGATCCTCCAGTAGTACTATGTCCAATTTTCTGAGGAAACTCCAGATTGACTTAGAGAGTGGTTGTACCAGGTTGCAATCCCACCAGCAATGGAGGAGTGTTCCTCTTTCTCCACATCCTCACCAGCATCTGCTGTTGTTAGCACCCCCGCATGGGGACCCCCACTTAAGTCCAGATCAGCGCGAACCCAAGGACACACGAGAGGCCGTCTGGCTGCAATAGCAAAGGCAGTTTAATAGCGTGGGCCCAGGGATCGAATTATACCTCACGCAGGAGGCAGGGAATTTGACCCAGACCCAAAAAAGTTCAGGGTTTTTATAGGGGGAAATTAGGGAGGGGGCGAGGGTTTGGCATGGTTACAACGGTTACATACTCATTGGTTTAACAGTTTGTGTAAGCAGTTACTTGGCAGGATGTGGGTGGCAGGATGTACAGTTATTGTTTAACATGGGAACCTTGGACCTTGACCTTCTCAGAGGAAGGAAGGGAGAAAAAACACCAGATGCCCCATTACTCATTTGGACATGTTTAGACTTGTTTGGACATGTCCTTGCATGTCCTGTTTTTCTTGGTCACTCTGCCTCTGGATGGGCCTGATGTTATTATTATGGCTAATTATAGGTGGTCTTCGCTGACCATGAACATTTTTGTGCTGTGTTTGAATTTTTATTTCCGCATTGTCACCTGAATTTTTGATCTTAGCCATTCTGACTGGTATGAGGTAGAATCTCAGGGTTGTTTTGATTTGCATTTCCCTGATGATTAAGGATGTTGAACATTTTTTTTCAGGTGTTTCTCAGCCATTCGGTATTCCTCAGTTAAGAATTTTTTGTTTAGCTCTGTACCCCATTTTTTTAAATGAGGTTATTCGTTTTTCTGGAGTCCACCTTCGTGAGCTCTTTGTAGGTATTGGATATTAGTTGCCTTTCAGATTTAGGACTGGTAAAAATTCTTTCCCAATCTGTTGGTGGCCTTTTTGTCTTATCAGTGTCTTTTGCCTTAAAGAAGCTTTGCAATTTTATAAGGACCCACTTGTCAATTTTTGATCTTACAGCACAAGCCATTGCTGTTGTGTTTAAGAATTTTTTTTCCCTGTGCCCATATCTTTGAGGCTTTCCCCCACTTTCTCTTCTAAAAATTTCAATGTCTCTGATTTTATGTGGAGGTCTTTGATCCACTTACACTTGAGCTTTGTACAAGGAGAAAAGAACGGATCAATTTGCATTTTTTTACATGATAACTGCCACCTATGCCAGAACCATTTGTTGAAAATGCTATCTTTTTTCCACTGGATGGTTTTAGCTCCCTTGTCAAAGATCAAGTGACCATAGTTGTATGGATTCATTTCTGGGTCTTCTATTCTATTCCATTCTGTTTCTGTACCAGTATCATGCAGTTTTTTTTATCACAATTGCTCTGTAGTACAGCTTAATGTCAGACATGGTAATTCCCCCAGAGGTTCTTTTATTGTTAAGAATAGTTTTTGCTATTCTGGGTTTTTTATTATTCCAGATGAATTTGCCAATTCCTCTTTATAAATCAGTGAAGAATTGAGTTGGAATTTTGATGGGGATTGCATCGAATCTGTAGATTCGTTTCGGCAGGACAACCATTTTGATTATATTAATCCTGCAAATCCATGAGTATGGGAGAGCTTTCCATCTTCTGAGATCTTCTTCTATTTCTTTCTTCAGATCTTGTCTTACAGATCTTTCATTTCCATAGTTAGAGTCACACTAAGGTATTTTATATTTTTGTGACTATTGTGAAGGGTGTTGTTTCCCTAATTTTTTTCTCAGCTAGTTTATCATTTGTGTAGAGAAAGGCCATTGATTTGTTCGAGGTAATTTTATATCCAGTTACTGTATATATATATATATATATATATATATATGACTGGTATGAGGTAGAATCTCAGGGTTGTTTTGATTTGCATTTCCCTGATGATTAAGGATGTTGAACATTTTTTCAGGTGTTTCTCAGCCATTCGGTATCAATTTGCATTTTATATATATAATCATATCATCTGCAAACAGTGATATTTTGACTTCTTCCTTTCCAATTTGTATCCCCTTGATCTCCTTTTGTTGTCGAATTGCAATAACTAGGACTTCAAGTACTATATTGATTAGGTAGAGAGAAAGTGTTCAGCCTTGTCTAGTCCCTAATTTTAGTGTGATTGCTTCTCTTTCCTCTCCGTTTATTTTGATGTTGGCTACTGGTTTGCTGTAGATTTCTTTTATTATGTTTAGTTATGGGCCTTGAAATCCTGATCTTTCCAAGACTTTTATCATGAAAGGATGTTGGATTTTGTCAAATGCTTTCTCAGCATCTAAGGAAATGATAATGTGGTTTTTGTCTTTTAGTTTGTTTATATAGTGGATTATATTGATGGATTTCTGTATTTTAAACCATCCCTGCATTCCTGGGATGAAGCCTACTTGGTCATGATGGATGATCATTTTGATGTTTTCTTGGAGTTGGTTTGTGAGGATTTTATTGAGTATTTTTACATTGATATTGATGAGATAAATTGGTCTGAAGTTCTCTGTCTTTGTTGGATCTTTGTGTGGTTTAGGTATCAGAGCAACTGTGGCTTCATAGAATGAATTGGGTAGAGTACCTCCTCTTTCTATTTTGTGGAATAGTTTGAGAAGAGTTGGAATTAGGTCTTCTTTGAAGGCCTAATAGAACTCTGCACTAAACCCATCTGGTCCTGGACCTTTTTGGTTGGGAGACTATTGATGACTGCTTCTATTTCTTCCGTGGAAATGGGACTGTTTAGATTGTTAATCTGATCCTGGTTTAACTTTGGTACGTGGTATCTGTCTAGGAAGTTTTTCATTTCATCCATGTTTTCTAGTTTTGTTGAGTATAGCCTTTTGTAGTAGGATCTGATGATGGCTTGGATTTCTTCATGTTCAGTTGTTATGTCTCCTTTTTCATTTCTGATTTTGTTAATTAAGTTATTATCCCTTTGCCCTCTAGTTTGTCTGGCTAAGGATTTATTTATCTTGTTGATTTTCTCAAAGAACCAGCTCCTGGTTTGGTTGATTCTTTGAATAGTCCTTTTTGTTTCCACTTGGTTGATTTCAGCCTTGAGTTTGATGATTTCCTGCTGTCTATTCCTCTTGGGTGATTTTGCTTCCTTGAGTTCTAGAGCTTCTAGGTGTGCTGTCAGGCTGCTAGTGTATGCTCTCTCTAGTTACTTTTTGGAGGCACTCAGGGCTATGAGTTTTCCTCTTAGGACTGCCTTCATTGTGCCCCATAGGTTTCAGTTGTAGATTCATTTTTATTAAACTCTAAAAAGTCTTTAATTTCTTTCTTTATTTCTTCCTAGACCAAGGAATCATTGAGTATAGTGTTGTTCAGTTTCCATGAGAATGTTCGCTTTCTATTATTTATGTTGTTATTGAAGATCAGCTTTAGTCCATGGTGGTCAGATAGGATAGATGGGATAATTTCAATATTTTTGTATCTGTGGAGGCCTGTTTTGTGACTAATTATATGGTCAGTTTTGGAAGAGGTACCATGTGGCTCTGAGAAGAAGGTATATTCTTTTGTTTTAGGATAAAATGTTCTGTAGACATCTATTAAATCCATTTGTTTCATGACCTCTGTTAATGTCCATGTATCTCTGTTTAGTTTCTGTCTCCAGGATCTCTCCATTGGTGAAAGTGGGTTATTAAATTCTCCCACTATTATTGTGTGAGGTACAATGTGTGCTTTGAACTTTACTACAGTTTCTTTAGTGAATGTGGCTTCCCTTGTATTCAGAGCAATGATATTCAGAATTGAGTGTTCATCTTGGTTGATTTTACCTTTGATGAGTATTAAGTGTCCCTCCTTGTCTTTTTTGATAACTTTGAGTTGAAAGCCAATTTTGTCCAATATTAGAATGGCTACTGCAGCTTGTTTCTTTGGACCATTTGCTTGGAAAATTGTTTGCCAGCTTTTCAACCTAAGGTAGTGCCTGTCTTTTTCCCTGTGGTAGGTTTCCTTTAAGCACCAAAACGTTGGGTCCTATTTGTGTAGCCAGTCTATTAGTCTATGACTTTTTATTGGGGAATTGAATCTATTGATGTTAAGAGAATTTAAAGAAAAGTAATTGTTGCTTCCTGTTATTTTTGTTGTTAAAGTTGGGATTCTGTTCTTGGGGCTATCTTCTTTTAGGATTGTTGAAGGATTACTTTTTTGTTGTTTCTAGGGTGTAGTTTCCATCCTTGTGTTGGTGGTGTCCCTTTATTATCCTTTGAAGGGCTGGATTGGTGGAAAGATATTGTGTGAATTTGGTTTTATCATAGAATACTTTGATTTCTCCATCTATGGTAATTAAGAGTTTTGCTTGGTATAGTAGCCTGGGCTGGCATTTGTGTTCTCTTTGGGTCTGTATAACATCTGTCCAGGATCTTCTGGCTTTCATAGTCTCCAGTGAGAAGTCTGGTGTAATTATAATAGGCCTGCCTTTATATGTTACTTGAACTTTTTCCCTTACTGTTTTTAATATTCTGTCTTTATTTAGTGCATTTTTTTGTTCTGATTATTATGTGTCAGGAGGAATTTCTTTTCTGGTCCAGTCTATTTGGAGTTCTTTAGGCTTCTTGTATGTTCATGGGAATCTCTTTCTTTAGGTTTGGTAAGTTTTCTTCTATTATTTTGTTGAAGATATTTGTTGGCCCTTTAAGTTGACAATCTTTTTTCTTGTCTACACCTATTATCTGTAGGTTTGTTCTTCTCATTGTTTCCTGGCTTTCCTGGATGTGTTCAGTTAGGATCTTTTTGCATTTTGCATTTTCTCTGATTGTTGTGCCAATATTCTCTATGGAATCTACTGCACCTGAGATTCTCTCTTCCATCTCTTGTATTCTGTTGCTGATGCTCACATCTATAGTTACTGATTTCTTTCCTATTTTTTCTATCTCCAAAGTTGTCTCACTTTGGGTTTTCTTTATAGTTTCTACTTCCTTTTTTAGGTCCTGGATGGTTTTGTTCAATTCCATTACTTGTTTGGTTGTGTTTTCCTGTAGTTCTTTAAGGGATTTTTGTTTATCTTCTTTAAGGACTTCTACCTGTTTAGCAATGTTCTCCTGTATTTCTTTAAGTGAGTTATTAATGTCCTACTTAATGTCATATACCAGCACCATGAGATATGATTTCAAATCTGAGTCTTGCTTTTCAGATGTGTTGGGGTATCCAGGAATGGGTGAGGGGCGAGTGCTGGCTGAGTGAAGGTAAGTGGTCTTGGTTTCTGTTATTAAGATTCTTACATTTGCCTTTCGCCATCTGGTTATCTCTGGAGTTTCTTGTTATAGTTTTCTCTGTTTGGAGCTTGTTCCTCCTGTGATTCTGTTGGCCTCTGTCAGCAGTCCTGGGAGTCCAGCTCTCTCCTCAGTCTGAGTGGTTGGAGTAGTCTCAGCAGGTAAGCTTTCCTCTTACAGGGAAGCTGCACAGAGGTTTGGTGTTCAGACCTGCCTCTCAGCTAAAGATGAAGTCAAGGTATAGGGCCTATCCCAGAAGATGTGTTGCTTCTGAGGCCTGCACACTCACCTGCACAGATTGGTCTCTGAGGGACTAAATACCTAAGTTGGCTCCCTCAGGGAAAGCCCTCCTGGGCAGACACCTCTCCTCAGGCCAGGAAGGTGCCTGGATTTCTGGAGCCTGAAACTAGTTCTGTCCCAGAAGCTGTGTTGTTTCTGCCTATCCCAGTTGTTGTGTGGCTTCTGCAGTCTGCACTCTCACCTGCTCAGACTGGTCTCTGTGGGACCTGGGACCCAAGATGGCTCCTTCACAATTTCTGGCAGGGAAAGGCCTCCCGGGAGGACATTTCTCCTCAGGCAGTGAGGGTGCCCGGATGTCTAGAGCCCAAAACTAGGTCTGTCCCAGAAGGTGTGTTGCTTAGCAGTCTGCTCACTCACCCTTTGCAGTTGGAGAGCTGACCTGCACAGACTGGTCTCTGAGCAACCCGGGACCCAAGTTGGCTCCCTCATGAGCTCAGGCAGGCAAGGTCTTCCCTGGCAGACACCTCTCCTCAGGTGGGGAAGGTGCCCGGATGTCTAGAACATGAAACTGGGCCCTTCTCAGAAGCTGTGTTGCTTCTATGGTCTGCTCAGTCACCATTTGCAGTCTGAGAGCTGACCTGCACAGACTGGTCTCTGAGTGACCTGGGACACAGATTTGGGCTGTAATCTTTTAACACTTTGTGACTACTTTCAGAATTTGAATCTCTTCAAGAGTGGAAAGAGTTCAGGCCTAGGTGAAGTGAAAGCTAGGTGTGAGCACTGGGCTTGCACATGAGTAGAGAGACACTAGGATAAATTCACCAGGTGTTTGTCAAAAAGCTGTCTTTGTTTTCCTATGCATGCAAAATTATGTGGTGGAGTAAATATTGTGCGTTGAAACTGTGACACGAGCATACTGTTTTAATGGAATGTTGTAATTAATATTAACCATAGGCCATTAGCTAAAATAAACTTCAAGTAAAAATATTTCTTCTTAACATCTATCATATTATTATAGCAGCTATTTCTAGTTTTTACATTTTCTTCCAATATTTGTCCTCTATATCTATTTTAAATAGTTTCAATGGTGGCATAGATATTTTATATTTTGATTTTTTTCACAAAAATATTTTCCACAAGGTGACATAGTCTTAATAAATATAGCTTTTCATGACTTTATGTGACATGATTTGCACATAAAAATTCCCATAGGAAACTGTCAGTTGATAATTTTTGCACTACCAAAGAGAAGAAAAACTATTTGGTCAAGGGCATATGAATATTTAGACAGCATTTAAGATACTGCTGGATTGTTTTTGAAAAATGTCTGTGCTAGTTTATAACCAACCAAACATTTCTCCTTCACTTCCTAGTTATTTCATTGAAAGGATACACTTTCCATTGCTGTAGAACAAGATTTTATTGTTTTACCATACATTTCAGGATTAACAAGATTTCATGGGTCTGTCATATGCTTTGAAACAATCTCAAAACAAAAATGTACTTATTATAAACTTACAAATAAGGTGCAGGAGACTTTCAACCATGTCTGTACTGCTACATATAGTTGTGAACATTGTCATTGTTTTTTCATCCCAGCTGGCTGGCTCTCCTAGTGTTACCTATTGTTAGCATGAACACCACCGACCAAAAATAACTTGGAAAGTAAAAAGTTTACTTGGTCTTCACATCCCAATCACAGTACATCATTGTGGGAAGTCATGGTAGGAACTCATGCAGGAGCAGAAGAAAGAACCATGGAGGAAGCTGTTTACTGAACTTGCTTGGACAATTTCATTACAAAAAAAAAAAAAGATGTATTTATTGTTATTTTATGTGTATTAGTGTTTGCTTGTACCTTGTGTGTGCCTGTTGCTCACAGAGGCAAGATGAGGATTTCTGATTACCTGATGCTGGATTTAGACATGGTTAGATGTCTCATGTGGGTGCTAGAAAGTGAATCCAGGTTCTTTACCATAATAGTATGTGCCCTAAACCTATGAACCATCTCCTCAGCCCCTTTAGCTACTTCTTTTAGGCCCACTTGTATGGGAGTTGTACTACTGACAGTAATCTGAGCCTCCTGTATCAAACATCAATTTAAAAAAATGCCCCCACATATATGTCCACAGACCAATCTATTGGAGAAAATTATTCAGTTGAGGGTTCCTCTTCCTATGTGACTCTAGTTAGTGTCAACTTGGCCAAAACTAACCAGCAGAATCCCCCTCTACACACACACACACACACACACACACACACACACACACACACACACACACACACACGTGAATGCATGAGGTATTTGCTGGGGCATTTTCTCAAACTGGGCCACCACCACAATTGAGCCCTTGTTAACTTGACACACAAACACATTACTCATGTGTGTGTCAGAGTTTCTATTGCTGTGATAAAGCACCATGATCAAAACCACCTTGGCATGAATATCGTTTATTTTATTTTATATCTTGTAGCCCATCACTGAGGGAAGTCAGGTAAAAACTCAAGGTAGGAACTTGGAGGCAGAAGCCATGGAAAAGAACAGCTTATTGGCTTGCTCCTCTTCACTTGATTGGTCAAACAGCTTTCTTATAGAACTCAGGACCACTTGCCTAGGGATGTTACTGTCTACACTAAGCTTGGGTCTCCAGAATCAATCATCAGTCAGGAAAATGCTTTGTAATCTTACTCACAGGATAGTTTGCTGGGGGGCATTTTCTCAATTTAAGTTCCCTCTTCTAAAAAGACTAAGTTTATGTCAAGGTGACACAAAAACAGACCAGCACAATTGACACACAAATGCACTACTGTTAAATTATAAACTTACTTTTTTATTCATCTCTAGGATCTCACATTAATATTAATATACAAAACATTCCAATGTTTAAAAGTTTCATACTTGTTAAAAATTCAAAAACCTAAAAATACTTGCCTCATTAAATATCCAAAGTATTTTTGAAAATCTTATCTCTTTAAAACCTCTAATTTTCTCTAAAATATCCAAAGTTTCATTTTAATGGCTATTTCTGCATGTCAACCTGACTATATCTGGAATGAACTACAATCCAGAATTGGAAGGCACACCTATGATCCAGATCTTGAGGCTGGAAGACACAAGTTTCTGAACTGAATCTTGCCATAGAGATCTTGAGGCATAGTGGCCAGGAAAAGCATAGGACCAGGCACCTTTAATCCTAGATGACTGAGGCAAGGAGATCTCTGAAATCAAGGTCAGCCTGGGACAAATTGAGAGATTAGAAAATTGAGAAAATGCCCCCCAGCAAACTATCCTGTAAGCAAGCTTACAAAGCATTTTCCTGATTGATGATTGATTCTGGAGATCCAAGCTTACTGTAGATGGTAACATCCCTAGGCAAGTGGTCCTGAGTTCTATAAGAAAACTGTTTGACCAAGCAAGTGAAGAGGAGCAAGCCAATAAGCTGTTCTTTCCCATGGCTTCTGCCTCCAAGTTCCTACCTTGAGTCCCAGATCCAGGCATGGTGGTACACACTTTTAATCTGGGCCACACCTTCTTCTGGAAGCCTACATAAGGACATTGGAAAAAGGAAGAGTTACTCTTTCACTGCTTACACTTACTTGCCAGTATTTCTGTTGGAACCCATTTCTATTGAAGACCAGGTTAAACAACTAGCTTTATGGAACTGAGCAACTACTAGATTCTTGGATTTCCCATCCACAGCTGACTATTGTTGGATTAGTTGGACTACAGTCTGTAAGTCATCACAATAAATTCCCTTAATATAAAGAGACATATCATAAGTTCTGTGACTCTAGAGAACCCTGACTAATACACTCATAATTGTGAGTTCCTATAAAAATGGAAAAAAAACCAAGAAACAAAACAAACAAAACAAAACAAAACAAGTCATGTACTTCTTATTCCAAGAGGCAATAACCAGGGCAATTATAATCAAAATCAACACAACCCAAAGTTCTACAGTTTATAAAGTTCAGTGCTTGAAATTTAGGAATCACTTATAGTCATCCTGGCTCTCAACATCCTGGATAGCCAATTTCACTTCCTTATTAGTAGGACATAGAGTTTGTCTCAGAGACACAAGCTAGCTCTCTCTACTCCAAGGCTACTGCTGTCTGGGGCAGTCATCCTTAGTATAGGCATTTATAAAATGTTGGGTCTCTAGTGCAACTGGACTGTACCTTCTCCTGGGTTGTCTTTAGAGATTCCAACCCTACCCTGTTGACAATTCTCAAACATTCTCCAGGAATCTTTCAATCTCAGAGTTTTCGCTCTTACTAAGGTTATACTTCCAACAATGACCTCTCTTCAGGCACCCCAGCCCTACCACACAGTGCCAAGCCTCAGTCTCTGCATTACCCCATTAATACCTTAAAATCCTTTACCATCCTTAACAATTTCAGTTGCCTTGGTTCTCTCTGGGCCAGAACTCCTGTGCTCAGAATCTTAGCGAACAATTCCTTGAAGATTTGGCATTGGTTATACCTGATATTTTTTTTCTTCAAAGCATAATAAAATAATTGAATTTATCTTATTCATTGTTGACTAGTCACAGACCCAAAAAATTACTGATTACAGAAAAGCTCAACAAGAAAATTATGTTGATTTAATGGACTTAAATGGAAACCTTACACAACTGATAAAACTCACTTATCCTTTTTCTTTATACACGCATTAAATTAATATTTTTAACTTTTCCCATTGGTATGAATTTCTTTTTTTATTGTTTTATGTATTTTTAATTGGATATTGTATTTGTTTACATTTCAAATTTTATCCCCCTTTCTGGTTTCCTCTCTGCAACCCTCCTACCCAATCCCTACTTATCCTGCTCCTATGTGAGGATTTCTATGGATTAGTTGGTCTAGAGTCTCCCCGACTCCAACCTCACTGTCCTAGTATTCCTCTACACTGGGATATCAAGCCTTCACAAGACCAAGTGCTTCCCCTCCCACTAAGGCTAGATAAGGCTCCTTCAGTCCTTCCCCTAACTCTTCAACGGGGGACTCTGTGCCCAATACAATGGTTTACTGAGAACATCCACATCTGTATTGATCAGGATCTGGCAGATGCTCTCAGAAGACAGCTGTACTAGGCTCCTACCAGCAAGTACTTCTTGGCATCAGCAATAGAGTCTGGGTTTGGTATCTGCATGTGGGATGGATCCCCAGGTGGAGCAGTTTCTGCATGGCCTTTCCTTCACTCTCTGTTCCACACTTTGTTTCTGAATTTCCTTTAGACAGGAGCAATTCTGGATTAAAATTTTGGATATAGGTAGGTGGCCACATCCCTTAACCACAGAAGGGGGCATGATTAACCTCTGGATATGGCCTGGAGAGGATTTCCCTCTCCTTTATGGGATATTTCAGCTAATGTCATCCCCATGGAGTCCTGGAAGGATCTTGCTTTCCTGGTATCTGGGACCTTCTGGTTGTTGTCCCCATTTCCTCATTACCCCATTGCTATACACCTTTGTTTAATTTCCTGACCCTCTATACATCTTCTCCATCTCCTCCTATACCTGATACTTCCCCTCTTTCCCCCCTCCAGCTCTGCTCTTTTCTTCCTTCCAAGTCTCTCTCACCATCTACTTCCCTTGATTATATTGTTCCACCTTCTAAGTAGGACTGAAGCACCGACCTTTGGTCTTCTTTCCTCTTGATCTTCATGTTATCTGTGAGTTGTATTGTGGGTATTCCGTGCTCTTTGTCTAATAGCCACTTATCAGTGAGTAGATATCATGTGTGTTCATTTGTGACTGAGTTACCTCATCTGGATAATATTTTCTATTTTCTATTGCCTGAGAATTTCGTGAAGTCATTATTTTTAATAGCTGAGTAGTATCACATTGTGTACATGTATCACATTTTCTGTATCCATTCCTTTGTTGAGAGACACCTGGGTTATTTCTAAACTCTGACTATTATAAATATGGCTGCTGTGAACATATTGGAGGGTTTATCCATATTACATGTTGCAGCATCTCTGGGCATATGCCCAGAAGTGGTATAGCTAAGTCCTCAGGTAGCAATATATCCAATTTTCTGAGGAACCACCAGACTGACTTCCAGAGTGGTGGTACCAGTTCTATTTATGTATCCAGTCTGTTAGTCTATGTCTTTTTATTGGGGAAGTGAGTCCATTGATATTAAGAAATAGTAAGGAATAGTGATTGTTGCTTCAGGTTATTTTTGTTGTTAGAGGTGTAATTATGTTTGTGTGGCTATCTTCTTTTGGGTTTTCTGAAAGAAGATTACTTTCTTGCTTTTTCTAAAGCGTAGTTTCCCACCTTGTCTATGACTCCTGATCTCTTTCCTAGGTTTTCTATCTCCAGGATGTTCTCCCTTTGTGATTTCTTTATTGTTTCTGTGTCCATTTTTAGATCGAGGAAGGTTTTATTCAATTTCTTCACCTGTTTGGTTGTGTTTTCCTTTAATTCCTTAAGCAAATTTTGTATTTCCTCTTTAAAGGCTTCTAGCTGTTTGCCTGTGTTCTCCTGTAGTTCTTTGATGGAATTATTTATTTCCTTAAAGTCCTTTATCATCATCATGAGATGTTATTTTAAATAAGAGTTTTGCTTTTCTCATGTGTTGGGGTGTCAAGGGCTTGCTGTGGTGGGAGAACTGGGTTCTGATGATGCCACATACCCTTGGTTTCTATTGCTTATGCTCTTGCACTTGCCTCTTGCCATCTGGTTATCTGTGGCATTAGCTGGTCTTGTGGTCTCTAACTGTGGCTTGTCCTTCCTGTATGCCTGTGTGTCAGCTGTGAGACTAGCTTTCTCCAGGGGAAATTTGGTTAAGGAGAGCTGTGGAAAAGGGTCAGCTCTAGGGTGAAGATGGGATCTGAAATGATCCTGTCCCAGACTCTTCCCTGGATCCTGTGTCCTAATAGCTCTGTGCCGGTACCTCTTGGACCAGGAATTTGAGCAGAAATGGTGGTCTCACCTGTGTTCTCATATGTGTCAGCACTTTTGGGAGATCAGCTCTCTTCTGGAGGAATTTGGGTATGGAGAGCTGTGGCACAGGGTCAACTCCTGGGCAAAGATGGAAACCAGAAGCAACTGGTATCTTTTTAATTCTAATTCTTCAGCCCCAGCTGACCAGAGTCAATTACCCCAACAAAGAAAAGGTCTCACCTTAGTGATTCTTAAATCCAAATATCAAATATTGCCAAGAATTTGAGTCTCACAGGACTCTCCAATGTCTTTTGGAACTTTAGAAGCCAGGCCTCTATTGTCTACATTTCTCTCAAAATCCATATCTTTCAAGTTCTAACAGAAAAGCCCACAGAACTCTTACCATTTAATGGCTTTTTCCTGTCCAAATTCCAAAATCCTTCCACAATCCTCCCCAAAGCATGATGAAGGCTATTACAGCTGTATCTCATGACATGGTACCAATTTATGTGTTAGTTATGGTTTCTATTACTGTGATGAAACATCCTGACCAAAGGCAGTTGTAGGAGGGAAAGGTTTATTTGGCTTATATATTCTGGGTCACAGTTTATTGATGGAAGTCTGGGTAGTAACTGACTTAAGTATCACTCCATGAGATGAAACATATAGTCTACAATGCTTGGGTGACTAAGAACCCAAGACTCAATAGTCCAGGGACTGAGTAAAAGCAAAAAATACAGGACTATAATCATATATTAATGCCTTGTTCAGTGATCATCAGAGAAGTTTCCTCCTGTGCAGATCATAGAAAATATGAAGTCCCACTATTGGCATCAGGACCTCTGAAACCTGTGGCATCACATAGGAGGGACGCACAGACCTGTTGCCAAGGCAACAGTTACCATATTCCCAGAATTCACTTGGCTCACCTCCCAACTTTACTTGTGTTTATGTCATTACCCATATGTCTGTCTTCTCTCTTCTCTTTCTGCCCTCACCTTGCCCCTCTCTCTCCCAATAAACCTCTTACACATTGAACTGCTTTGCCCTAGTGTGCAATTTTTAGACATGAACCATTATTCTAACACATCACCCACAGGCAGGCATTATCCAGAGATTGAAAGACCTTGGAAAACTCTGTTCTAAATGTGATGTTTCTATCAAAATCCTCCCCACAGAGCTCAGGAAACTCCATAGAAGAAAGGGCAGAAAGAGTGTAAGTGCCAGAGGGAATAGAGGATACCAAGAAAACAAAATCCACTAAAACGACATGACCAGAACTCATATGAACTCACAGAAAATGAAGCTGTATGCACAGGGACTGCATGTGTTTATACTAGGCTCCCTGTACTTATACTAAGGATTCCAATTTCGAGTTTTTTAGGGAGATCCTGAGTGTGTAAATGAATGAGTCTCTGTAAATGAATGAGTCTCTGCTTTCTGTGCCTTCTTTCATGTTCCTTTTCTTCTCTTGGTTTATCTTAACTAACTTAGGTGGGATAGGTTTTTTTTTTTTTTCTTATTTTATTTTATTTTTTTATTAAGGCATTTTTTATTAGATATTTTCTTCATTTATATTTCAAATGCTATCCTCAAAGCCCACTATAATCTTCTCCTGCCCTGCTCCCCAAACCTTACCCACTCCTGCTTCCTGGCCCTGGCATTCCCCAGGACTGGGGCATATGATCTTCACAATACTAAGGGCCTCTCCTCAAACTGATGGCTGACTAGGCCACCCTCTGCTACATATACACCTAGAGACACAGCTCGGGGGGGGGTAGCGGTTAGTTCATATTGTTATTCCTCCTATAGGGTTGCAGACCCCTTTAGCTCCTAGGGTACTTTATCTAGCTCCTTCATTAGGAGCCCTGTATTCCATCCAATAGATGACTGTGAGACTACACTCTGTATTTGTCAGGCATTGGCATAGCCTCACAAGAGATAGCTATGTCAGGGACTTGTCAGGAAAATCTTGTTGGTATATGTAATAGGGTCTGGATCTAGTGGTTGTTTATGGGATGGATCCCCAGGTGGGGCAGTTTCTGGATAGTCCTTCCTTCAGTCTCAGCACTGAAATTTATGTCAGTAACTCCCTCCATGGGTATTTTGTTCCCCTTCTAAGATGGATCAAAGTATCAACAGTTTGGTCTTCCTTCTTCTTGAGTTTCATGTGTTTTGCAAATTGTATCTTGGATATTCTAAGTTTCAGGGCTAATATCTGCTTATCAGTGAGTGCATATCATGTGTGTTCTTTTGTGACTGGGTTACCTCACTCAGGATGATATCCTCTGTATGATAAGAACTTCAAGTCTCTGAAAAAGAAATCAAAGAAGATCTAAGAAGATGGAAAGATCTCCAGTGGTCATGGATTGGTAGGATTAATATAGTAAAAATGCCTATCTTGCCAAAAGCAATCTACAGATTCAATGCAATCCCCATCAAAATTCCAACTCAATTCTTCCACGAATTAGAAAGGGCAATTTGCAAATTCATCTAGAATAACAAAAAACCTAGAATAGCAAAATCTCTTCTCAATGATAAAAGAACCTCTGGTGGAATCACTGTGCCTGACCTAAAACTGTACAACAGAGCAATTGTGATAAAAAACAAAACAAAACAACAACAAAAACCTAACAAAACAACAACAACAACAACAACAACAAAAACCCTGCATGGTACTAGTACAGCCACAGACAGGTAGATCAATGGAATAGAATTGAAGACCCAGAAATGAACCCACACACCTTGATCTTTGACAAGGGAGCTAAAACCATCCAGTGGAAAAAAGACAGCATTTTGAACAAATGGTTCTGGCTCAACTGGCGGTTAGCATGTAGAAGAATGCAAAGTGATCCATTCTTATCTCTTTGTACAAAGCTCAAGTCTAAGTGGATCAAAGAACTCCACATAAAATCAGAGACACTGAAACTCATAGAGGAAAAAGTGGGGAAATGCCTCGAAGATATGGGCACAGGGCAAAAATTCCTGAATAGAACAGCAATGGCTTGTGCTATAAGATCAAGAATTGACAAATTGGACTTCATAAAATTGCAAAGCTTTTGTAAGGTAAAAGACACTGTCAATAAGACAAAAAGGCCACCACCAGATTGCAAAAGGATCTTTACTAATCCTAGATCAGATAGGAGACTAATATCCAATAATTATAAAAAACTCAAGAAGATGAACTCCAGAAAATCAAATAACCTTATTAAAAAATGGGGTACAGAGCTAAACAAAAAAAAATTCTTAACTGAGGAATACCAAATGGCTGAGAAGCACTTGCAAAAATGTTCAACATCCTTAATCATCAGGGAAATGCAAATCAAAATAACCCTGAGTATTTACCTCACACCAGTCAGAATGGCTAAGATCAAAAATTCATGTGACAAAAGATGCTGGTGAGGATGTGGAGAAAGAGGAACATTACTCCATTGTTGGTGGGATTGCAAGCTGTTACAAGCACTCTGGACCTAAGTCTGGTGGTTCCTCAGAAAATAGGACATAGTACTACTGGAGGATCCAGCAATATCTCTCCTGGACATATACCCAGAAGACGTTCCAACTTGTAATAAGGACACATGCTCCACTATGTTCATAGCAGCCGTATTTATAATAGCCAGAAGCTGGAATGAACCCAGATGTCCCTCAACAGAGGAATGGATACAGAAAATGTGGTACATTTACACAATGGAGTACTACTTAGCATTTAAAATCAATGAATTTATGAAATTCTTAGACAAATGGATGTATTTTATTTTATTTTATTTTATTTCACTATGTTACTTTAAGTGAATGAAATGTAGAATGAAAAATTAGGGTAACTGTCATTTATATTTGCCACAAGACAGAAAACAAGTTTTCTCCAATAGAGTGACACTGGTTAATGAACCATTCCAGGGCACACCTCATGATATATCCTCCCAAATATAATGGGCTCCATAGTTGCATTGTTTTTGTCTGTGTGTTTTGGTGGTAGTTGTTTGGTTATAGTTATTTTGTCCCTTATTTTATTATGGTTTTTTTTTTTTTCATTTAGGTTTGGTTTTATTTTTCTTGGTTTTGGGAATTTGTTCTTGTACTGGATTTTTTGTTTTTAGAGAAGGAACTAAAAGTTAGATAGGTAGGGAGGAGTAGAGGATGTGGAAAGGGGAAGAATATTATCTACCAGCTTCAATGCTCTGTCATGGTGGGAAGCCATTGCTCATGGAGGATTCTGGGATTGTCCATTGCCTGGACTTTCTATTTTCTATTTTCTTTTTTTAAAGGTCTCTTTGACCAGGATGACTTTTAATATGCTCTATAACAGAGGCAAACCTTTTATTCTTGACCTCTTTGCCTCTATCTTTTAAATTCTGGGATTGCATATCTGTTCCACCATTCTTAACATATTATTGAACCATCTGAGAGATATAACATTATATGATTTTATTATGCTGGAGTTTTAAAAATTGAAAATGCATTGTTATGTAGGAAAATATGCATGTTCTTGGGAAATGTATATGTATTGTTCTACATTTCACATGACAATTCTACAAATTGCCTTAATTATATGCATGTAATTTTTATGGTGCTTGATGTTGAACTTAGAAATTCACACAGTCTCAACAATTGCTCTAACATTGTATTATATCCCCAGACCAATTTTCATCTTTTATTTTGAAGAAAGCCCTTTCTACTTCCCCTAGACTTGCCTTGAACTCACTATGTATCCAAGGCTGGCCTTAATTTTTCTGTCTTATCCTCCAAAGCAACTGATATTTTAGGTTTTGTCACCAGGCTGGGTTTAGAGTTGTAGGTTTTTATATTTATCTATTGCATTTTATGTGTATGAGTGTTTTGCCTGCAGATGTGTATGTACAATTAGGTACCTTGGAACTGGAATTACTGATGGTTTTGAGACACTCTGAGAATTCTTGGAATTGAACTTGCTCATCTGCTAGATCAAGAAGTGCCCCAATGCATTGAGCTATTTCTTTTTTTTTTTTTCTCTTTATTAGATATTTTCTTCCTTTACATTTCACATGTTATCCAGAAATTTTCCCTTACCCTCCCGCGTCCCCACCCTGCTCCCCTACCCACCCCCTCCCACATAATGGCCCTGGCCTTGCCCTGTTCTGGGGCATATAGAGTCTGTATGACCAAGGGGCCTCTCCTCCCAATGATGGCCAACTAGGCCATCTTCTTCCATATATGCAGCTAGAGACATGAGCGCAGGGGGAACTAGTTAGTTCATGTTATTCTTCCACCTAGAGGGTTGAAGACCCCTTCCGCTCCTTGGGTACTTTCTCTAGCTCCTACCCTGGGAG